>LBNU01002222.1:5931-63558 GCA_014162995.1 Artemisia annua | reverse complement strand
AATTAATTAAACATGCTTTGAGAAATAATATAACAATTGAGTTAGTGGAAGAATATTATATTATAAATATCATTTATAATATAATATTAATTATAAGTATTTGAAATAAATACTTTTTATTTAGAAAACTATATAAGTGTATTTTAGCAAAATACATTAAGTGTTATAGTTTTTAGAAAATTTTGGGCATGACCTATTCATTTGTTCAACATTTCCATCTTTTCTCAAATGTTGCAAAATTCTCTACTAAAGCGTCCGTTAACTTTATTTGCAAAAATTAGTACGTAATGTATACAATGCGCACTATTAATATAGTTATCGATATAATTCGTTCTACGTTATGAAAATAGTCACCGCAAGTTCAAATATATGTCAAAACTTATTTTCGTCACCCGACATGTTTATTGGTCCAAAAATTCACTATTGGGCCCATTAGCCCAAAAATTAGCCCAAACCATTTAATCCGATTTAAGTGACGTTATATATATCGTTATATGTCAAAATTAATTTTATACGTCCGATAACAATTTTTGGTCAAAAAGTCAAAGTTGGAAAAATATTGTTGGGCTCTGTCTACTGTTCACCAAACACCCCTTTTGGGCTCAAAATATCCACTTGGTCCAATAACTAATTTAGTGTTTATAATTACGTGACTTTTTATAATTAAGCGTTATTAACACTCGTAATTAAGTATTTAATCTCAAAAGTCAACCTTGGTCAAATCTCAATCCATTCGACCCAAAATAATTTATTTCGACCAAAAATGTTTTATTTCACCAAAAAATGTATTTTTACTAATTAATTATAATTAGTTACGTTTAACTCGACATATGCTCTAATATAATCTTTCAAGTAAAAATTCCACCTTTTCACCACTTGAGCCAAAATTTTATATTTTTTAAAACCCCAATAATTTCATAATTATTGTGCAAGCCGATTTACATATATACACCTAAAAGTGTATATTTCGTCCTAAACTCGCGTAATTAGCACAAATCACATTTGTATCATCAAATTAGTACCACAAGCAACAAGATTTACCACACAAGTAAGAAATACTAAAATGAACATATATCATTTAATGTGAGTCGATTCACATGCATGCAACCCAATCTATATATATTTTTTATCTTGACAAAATATATACATTTAGCACTTTGTAACACCATTAGACATCACAAGAACATGATATGAACAAGATTAGAAAAGTTTTGATGAAATCTTACAAAGATTATGTTTGTACGTGGCTAGGCAAGACCAAGGGAGACCCAAATCGCTTCAAATTTACCCAAATCACGTTCCGATTAACCCAAAACTCTTGAAAATACAACCCCATTAACTAGAACTTCAATAGAATTTTGTGGATCTTGAATTTTTATGTATATTTCGGCTATGGAGAGTTTTTGGAGAAGATGAGAAGATGAAAATGAGATCTAAGCATGTATTTATCCAATATATAAGCAAATTTAACTAGTTATAGTTATAAACCTTGGATAAAAGGGTGTTTTGTGGTTAATAGAGTATTTTGCATGTGTGTATAAGTTGGGAAAGTTAGGTGGCCGGTTTTTGGGTATCCTAGGAGGGGGATCAAATAAGATTTTTATCCTCGTGGGTGTATCGTGTGTCGGTTTAAGCTTAAATGTAACCGTAACGTCCCGGTTTGACGTTTTTGGACACGTACACGTAAAATAAAGTTTTTAGCCACGTTTTTATCAGGAATGAAATAAAATGTCATTACTGACTCAAAAATATATTTACTTGACTTTTACCATAGGTACTGTGGTGTCGGTTCGCGTGCGGCGTTGTTTTTCAGAAAAATGTGAGAAAGCTCTCAGTAAATTACGAAACTTGTCAGTAACTATCCGAAATGGATTAATTTGCATTTACTGACAAAAATAGACTATTTTAAATGATGACTGTAAGCTACGGTACGCGTTACAGATACCCTAAATGCTCAGAAATGCTCAAAAATATCAATTTATGCATAGAAATGCCCAAATTAGCTATAATAAATAAATATTTATTTTTAAAATTAGTCTGAAAAATTCCGGTTTGTTACAAAGAAGTTCCCAGGCTTCCGTACCACTCAAGGTGGCAGGTAAAGGGCTTTATCTACTAGCAACAAATAATCAATACCACAAATCAAACAATATCAACTTCAACAACTCTTACATCCTACTCCCCATCACTAAACAGAAAAATAAACAACAGGAAATAAAAGAGAGAGTGTGCGAGGTGTTACAGAGTACACAAGATAAAAATCAGCGGAATAACAGCCCTACTATACTCTAGATTCACTTAGTCTAGAGATATAGCAGGAAACAGCACGAACCCAGAACCAGGATCACCAAACCCTAATTTAGAAATTAGGGTAAATCCAAATTACCACCTCCAAACGACAGATCAGCACCAAATACGTGAGCAAACCCCACTTAATTAACACCAGGGGCCTTCAAATGACAAAAGCCCCAAAAATTTCCAAACCCTAATTTTCAAAAAATTAGGCGTTTCAAAGGACCTTTAGATCTGACTAATATCTAATCAAATCTTTCAATTAACACCGTTTAAACGACTTATAAAAATTAATTTTGAAAAAACCCAAAAGTTTTATGAAACCCTAAAATTTTAAATCGATATTCAGAGCAAGTTTATGCAACCTGGCTCTGATACCATGAAGAAAAATATAAACCAAACGATTTTATTAATGAAAACTTAAAGATTACAACCAAACTGTTCTCAAACAGATAAACAAATGCTTGATCTCAATCAAGTAAAACAACCAGAACAATAGAGAGAATGATAATGTTTTTTCTGGATGGATACAAAAGAGAGAGTAGATCTAAATATATAGAAGAGATCAAGCAAAAGTCATTTTCCAGCAAAGAGACAGGAAAACGGCTAGAGCAAAACAAAACAACACACTAGAGCATATGAGCCACCCTAACGGGTGTATATCTTCCATCTTTTACATCTTTAGTCCTTCCTTGCTTTCTTCATAAGTAAACAGCCACAAAACTTTGAGAGAAGACCAAAAACACCCTCCAATGTGTAACACAGCATCAAGAAACACCAAATGGGACTAAAACTGAAAAGGGAAATATACCAAGTTAGTCCTTATTGTTAATACCAGATATCGGATGAGTCCTTTTTCTCAACAGTTTTAAATAATACTATCATGTTAACACCTTCTAAAAGTTAAATTACGTATCTAAACGGAGTGAGGTGTGACTAATTTCCCGACAAGTAAAACGTGTCACATTATTACATTAACACGCGTAGTTTAACTTTAGTTAAATAACTTTGTTATGGGAATTATTGAGAGAGACTTGTTAAAGTTTAAGAATGTTTAAGGAAGAATCTATAATTACATCTAAGCGCCCTCTAGTACTAGAATATTACGTAGGTAGCTCCTATATATTATCTCTGACAACCAAATAATTCTCATGAGTCATGACACAAAATCCTACCTTAAACAGCCCTCGAATGTTCCCACTTCGTACACAAACATCTAGGTAGCAGTTATAGTCTATAGGACCACTAGCCAGCTAGCTTCAACGTGCACTTGTTATGAAATGAAGTAGTACAGTATAATTTTGTTCCTATACATCACTGAGGATCTTTGTCCAATCGTATTAATGTACTTTTAAAGGATTGCACATAGAAAAAAAAAGCATGTAAGCAAATTAATCATACAATGTTTTGAAAATAGGATGTTAATCGATTTTCAGTCGAATATCAGGTTACTGGATTAATAGTTCAACTTGTTTGACTAGTGAACCAACCCGATTTTCCATAAAAAAGAGTAGCAATAGTTCGGTTTACCAAACAAACATCAATAGAACCTATAATATTTCAAACACGCATGAAACCCGAAAAATCCAATATCAATCACAATATGCTTGTTAAAAAAAAAAAAAAAAAAAAAAAAAAAAAAAAAAAAAAAAAAAAAAAAAANCCTGACTGATTTTGGTGAAACCGGTCAATCGAAACCCAACGGGTCAAACTGGTTTTACAAGGTTCATATAGGCCTGCTTTTTTGATTGAAAAGGTTAAGCCGGATCAACATGATTTTAAAACAATGGTTCAAAAGAGAAATCCCAAATGGACATCAATATATAAGTTGCAGCTAGTGCCAAAATTAGTTGTTAGACTGTAATATTTCATTTACATTATTGTTCGGAATATGTGTCTAGCGCAATTTTTATTCTTTTTTAGATGGATTTTACAAACAAAAATAAGTTGTTTTGTTTTTGTTTATTTATTTATTTATTTATTTTTATTTTTTTTGACTTTGACGAAAAGACTTTCTAAATATCAAATGCCTTTCGCATAACAGGCACCTTATAGGTATCCTAATACGGTGATAACTTGTGTGTTTTGGGTTTTTTTCTTATTCTTTTTTAATGTAAACGGTGAAGTGAACGTGGTTTTTAATTGTCTGTCATAAGAATGTTATTCTAAAATGTGTTTTTATGGTGTTTATATTATTTGAATGTTATATGGTAAAAACTGACATGACGGTAATATAACGCATCCAGAACTTGAACGTCACATAGCTCTCTTACGAAGATATGTTACTTTTACATAAACCAAAGTGACTGAAACACTACCTTTATTACTCTTGGCGTATGAATTATCCCAATTTTTCTCAAATTTATCATTAATCTTTTTAATAAACCATATAACTAGACATATGAGTTAGAAAAACCCAATGATGTCTTCATTCTCTCATTTAACTTTAAGATCTCAATCAAAATAAAATACCAAAGTTATAAAATGTATAATGAACGATTAGACGATCACCCGCTCATGACAACAAGTTTGCGACAAAATTCGGTTGGGTTAATTTGTGTGCGCGTATTTATTTACTTTTTAAGTGTGGTTAGAAAACATTATTCGTTTGTGTGCTTTAAATGTAGTTCAACTGTGTCGATGGAAGTGTAGTTCAACTAGTGGTTTTAATTTGTTATCGGTGGTTCAACTGTAGTTCACTGGTAATATGGTAATAAGTTCATTTGTAGATGGAAGTGTGTTTATTACGTGCGTGTAATTTATTTTTGTGTCCCATTTACTTGAACATTTAAATGGAATCATTAAACATTTTTTAAGCAAATATATATATTTTTCTTAGCAAATGTATTAGAATCATTTTTCCTGGTTTCGACTGTAATCCGTATAGCTTGAGATAATTTTGGAAGATATATGATCATTTTGTGAAATCATCTTCCGAGATATTGAAGTTTGTTTTATGTGTCAACTATATTTTCTAATCGGCCCATTAAATTTTTTTCATTCACTATATTTCATTTACACGGGTTTATGTACAACAATCTAATACTCACGAAAACGACGATAACAAATAGTTTATTGTATTTTTATTATTATTTCCAGTTTTTGTCGTAGAACTCTTTATGGTAGTTTAAAAAATATGAAAAGTGGCGAATTAAGGAATAGGATAGAAAACTTGTTCAATAAATTGTAATTAGATATTTAAATAAGTAGGAAGTTATCTAACTATCTTATAATGGAAAAAGGCCTACTATTAATAGAAATACTTAAAATTAAGCAATACAACTTTTAAAGCTATAAGTACAACAACCAATACTACTTATAGAAATTCCCCCCATATTTAATTCTAACATACAATTAATACTAACATTAAATACAATAAATAAAACATTATGTACATTAAATACAATTAATTAACCGGTCAATAAATACAATTAATGCACTTATTAAAACACTCCTTACATAAGAAATACAAATTATAAAGCATATTGTACAACCAACTTAAACACAATTCCTGCATTAAATGTCACTAATACAAATAATAAAGTACATTATACAAATATTTAAGCCCGAACGGGCAACGGGCCAAATGGGCTCGAGCCCGAACGGGCACGGGCCAAACGGGCTCGAGCCTGAACGGACACGAGCCAACGGGCTCGAGCCCGAACGGACACGAGCTAAACGAAAATTTTGATATCCGTAAATTTATTGTTAAAAAGAACATAATAAAGTAAAATACATGATTCACCGGAAAATTTTTTTCAGGGTACCCGCCGCCGCAACACGCGGGTACCCTGCTAGTATTCTTTTATAGTTAAAAGTATTTTGATAAATGCAATCTTCTCATTCCGTAAATTATTAAGTAAAATAAAAATTCTTTTAGAAAAATCACGAATACTACTCCTTCCATGCCATAATATAAGTCACTTTGCTAGTTTTGGTTGTCTTAAAATTAATGTTCATTTTTTATTTTAACCAATCAAAATGTTTGTAAATGGGTGAGAATGAATTTTTACTGATTAGTATTGTAAGGGCTCACTTTTCTTAAACTTTGTGAAATATGAAAGTGGATTTATAATTTGAGACGGAAGAAATAAGAATTTTCTTGGTCTATGTTCCACTTTAACACACCTACACACCTACACTACAAAGCCCACTTGTTTGTTGTCTTGATGTTTCCTACCAAATACGACATGTATTCATAAAGCTTTCACACATGTATTCATAAAGCATGAAAGCTACACAGGTCTTTAGACAAGAAAATGAAAAATTGAAACCTTGAGGAGGGAAAAAAAAAGAAGAAAGATGGATAGTGATAAAAAGCAAGAAAAACCATTGAACATAAAGTTGACAAAGAGAATATTAACTAGTGAAAAAGCCAACACAACCACACCTTCATCCTCTTGGAAACTATCTTTCAGTAATAATTCAATGAAAAATAATACTGTTTCTGCTAGGAAGATAGGTGCAAATTTATGGGAAGTTCAACCACAGTTCAGTTTCATCAAAAAGGAAGGTGATCATGATCATGATCATGGTGGTGGTTTGATTCACCACCGTAGCCGGAGCCACCACCTCAGCCGTGAAGATGATCAGTTGGATGAAGAACATGATAGTGTAAGTTCTTTTTCTTATACACTTACTATATATAGAAAGAAAATTGTTTAATTATATGTAAACAATAATTTTGTGACAAAAGAAGCATGAGTCCTAAATTATTTACTTACTATAAATATAGAGCCTATCAAAATAAACGATGTTTCTTAAACTGTATAGTATTGAAATGTTATTGGAAAATGTGTTCTTATGATGTTTATATTATTTGAATGTTATATGGTAAAAACTGACATGACGGTAATATAACGCATTCAGAACTTGAAGGGCACATACCTCTCTTACGAAGAGAAGTTAATTTTACATAAACCAAAGTGACTAAAACACTACATTTATTATTCTTGGCATATGAATTATCCCAGTTTTTCTCAAATTAACTTTAAGATCTCAATCCAAATGAAATACCAAAGTTATAAAATGTATAATGAACAATTAGACGATCACCCGCTCATGACCCGAGTTCTAGACAAAATTCGGTTGGGTTAATTTGTGTGCGTGCATTTATTTACTTTTAAAGTGTGGTTAGAAAACATTATTCGTTTGTGTGTACTTTAAATGTAGTTCAACTGTGTCGATGGAAGTGTAGTTCAACTAGTGGTTTTAATTTGTTATCGGTGGTTCAACCATAGTTCACTGGTAATAAGTTCATGTGTAGATGGAAGTGTATTTATTACGTGCGTGTAATTTATTTTTGTGTCCCATTTACTTGAACATTTAAATGGAATCATTAAACATTTTTTTAAGCAAATATATACTGTATATATTTTTCTTAGCAAATGTATTGATTGAATCATTTTTCCTGGTTTCGGCTGTAATCCGTATAGCTTGAGATAATTTTGGAAGATATATGATCATTTTGTGAAATCATCTTCCGAGATATTGAAGTTTGTTTTATGTGTCGACTATATTTTCTAATCGGTCCATTAAAATTTTTTCATTCACTATATTTCATTTACACGGGTTTATGTACAACAATCTAATACTCATGAAAAACAACGATAACAAATAGTTTATTGTATTTTTATTATTATTTCCAGTTTTTGTCATAGAACAATTTCTCTTTATGGTAGTTTAAAAAATATGAAAAGTGACGAATTAAGGAATAGGATAGAAAACTTGTTCAATAAATTGTAATTAGATATTTAAATAAACTAGACGAGTACCCGTGCATAGCAACGAGATTTTATAGCGGCACATACTTATAATCGATATTTTAGTTACACAAAACGTTACACAATACACTAACTCAAATATCATTATAACTATATGCTGTTATAAAGGTAACACTTGTGTATGTGCACACATATTTTTTGTTTTTAAGACAACCGCTACAGGTATCGGTTTTGGTTTAGTTTGTTTTTCGTTTAGCGGCAATTCAACTATGGTAGTTCTAAGGGCAAATAAAGGTAGCTCTCTTTTGTGTAAACGTTTGTTAAGAGTGTAATTTAATCGTTGTGCATAATACGTTTTTGGGTTCCTATTAGAGTATAGTTCAAGTGTTTTATAAATTTTTCTAAATTACTTAATCTAAGTAAAAATTTAAAACACCAAAACTGTAAAATCACGCTCACTTATTTTTTATGTGTCAACCCGTTCTTTATAAACATTTTTCACTTCTATTACTTGGGCAATT
This sequence comes from Artemisia annua, assembly GCA_014162995.1. Lineage (NCBI taxonomy): Eukaryota > Viridiplantae > Streptophyta > Magnoliopsida > Asterales > Asteraceae > Artemisia > Artemisia annua. The sequence continues at coordinate 55,022 of LBNU01002222.1, read as the reverse complement.
CTTATCCATGGTCACTTATTTTTTTTACGCGTAAACTCGTTCTTTAAAAACATTTTTCACTTCTATTACTTGGACGCACATACGAACTCATGTATGCTTTGGTTTCACATAGAAAAACAAATCTTTATATATGCCTACAACCCATTCCAAAAATTGGAACATATAAATTTCTTAATGAAGCTCCGTTAACCCAAAAAAAAAAATGTGAGCACAGTGGAGGGTCGTATACTCTCCATGTGTACTGCTCGTGACATTTAGGATCTAGATTATCAGATATGGCTTGTGTTCTAATCCATTTATTACCATATTTTGCTACAGCATAAGCATCAGTCGAACCCCTGCCATTTATAGACTTCATTGGTAGCAAATTCTTGCACCCGACTATCCCTAACTCGATTGTGCCAATTGGGGGTTTCCAAAGTTGCTTTGTAGTGGGCCGATAATCGCTACAATCGTGAGCAGATTCGTCCATACCACAACTTTTTTGATGAATATTAACAGATCTTGGAAGATCATGAAGCCACCAAACACAAAGCCACCAAGCACACCCGAACCCAAAAAACACACCCAAAACAACCAAGCACACCACAAACTACCGAAAAAAACATTAAAAAGCATCATACGGCAAAATCACACAGGTCCGGTAAAAACCCTTTAACATCTATGGTTAGATCTTGTAATATTAAAACATAATAAAAAAAATACAACCTAAAGTCCAAACACAGAAACTGAAATGGAGGGCCATATGTTAGGTTTTGTGACGGACAATACAAACCGAAACACAAAAAACTNAATAAACAAAACACCACTTGTGCTTACCAGAAACCAGTACAACTTGTTTTAAAAACACCAAACAAACAACTTAAACCACTAAAACCACATAAACCAAAAGCACCAGCCATAACCACTGAGTCCAAAACAGCTGGCCAAAGTCACCTCAGCCATGTAAAATGGTGGTGGATTTGACGCGTGTTGTTGGCAGTGGTAGCGGCGGATTTAGAGTGTGTCAGTGGAGGCGGTCGGTTGTCTGTCGTGATTTGGGTTAGAGAGAGAGAGAGATGTGCAAGTGAATGGTGTTAGTTTGGAGTTATACGTTCTTTATAAAGAGGGTATATATTTACTCACGAATGTGCTATGCCAACTGTTTCCAGCCTTGCCATCGAATGATTACAGCAATACTTTCCTTCCGGTGTTTCCAGCAAATCGTTCCTTAAATAGTTTCCAATACTTTCCGGCAATACATGGCTCTCATTCAATACTTTCCCGCTATAAGTATGTTCCAGCAATGTTTCCTAACATAGTTACAATACTTTCCAAACGCCAAGTTTATTCTCCTTTGCACCAATTTCCAGCAATAGGGAAGGTAATGAATACTTTCCAAAAGGCCATTTCTTTCCAAACGCCCAACTTATTTCCAAAAGGCCAGCTTCTGTCAATTGTGTTCACTTTCAAGAGGTTGACCAAATTCAGTTGTCAATTTCCATTTTTAAGATATCAGTTTCAATGTTTAATTCCAGCGATGGGTCAAACACCATTAATTGAGCAGGCCATAAATTTCGTTTCATATGGGCAGGGGCAAAATCGGGATTGACCGAAAGTTCAGTTTTTCATAATTCCACAATTCCCTTTTGACCATTTTTCTTTTATAAGTAGTAAAGATAGGAAGTTATATTCTTTTATAGTTAAAAGTATTTTGATAAATGCAATCTTCTCATTCCGTAAATTATTAAGTAAAATAAAAATTCTTTTAGAAAAATCACAAATACTACTACTTCCATGCTATAATATAAGTCCACTTTGCTAGTTTTGGTTGTCCTAAAATTAATGTCCACTTTTGATTTTAACCAATCAAAATGTTTGTAAATGGGTGAGAATGAATTTTTATTGATTAGTATTGTAAGGGCTCACTTTTCTTAAACTTTGTGAAATATGAAAGAGGACTTATAATTTGAGACGGAAGAAATAGGAATTTTCTTGGTCTATGTTCCACTTTAACACACCTACACACCTACACTACAAAGCCCACTTGTTTGTTGTCTTGATGTTTCCTACCAAATACGACATGTATTCATAAAGCTTTCACACATGTATTCATAAAGCATGAAAGCTACACAGGTCTTTAGACAAGAAAATGAAAAATTGAAACCTTGAGGAGGGAAAAAAAAAGAAGAAAGATGGATAGTGATAAAAAGCAAGAAAAACCATTGAACATAAAGTTGACAAAGAGAATATTAACTAGTGAAAAAGCCAACACAACCACACCTTCATCCTCTTGGAAACTAGCTTTCAATAATAATTCAATGAAACATAATACTGTTTCTGCTAGGAAGATAGGTGCAAATTTATGGGAAGTTCAACCACAGTTCAGTTTCATCAAAAAGGAAGGTGATCATGATCATGGTGGTGGTTTGATTCACCACCGTAGCCGGAGCCACCACCTCAGCCGTGAAGATGATCAGTTGGATGAAGAACATGATAGTGTAAGTTCTTTTTCTTATACACTTACTATATATAGAAAGAAAATTGTTTAATTATATGTAAACAATAATTTTGTGACAAAAGAAGCATGAGTCATAAATTATTTACTTACTATAAATATAGAGCCTGTCAAAATAATTAATGTTTCTTAAACTGTATTTTTTTTTTTTTTATCATAATTTTGTGATGAAAGAACTATTCGATATGTACTAGTAACACTTTATTTGTGAGGAGTGGTTGGTCACTACGGCCAGGAAACATATGATGTTAAGTTTGACTTTGTGATTAATTACTGTAATAGAACTTGTCTGCTGATAGATATCCACAGCTAGCTAGTATTTCTTTCTCGAAATTTCTTTTTTTTTTTGGGAGTGAGAAAAGCTTTGTGTATTTTAACCTTACACTTGTTAAAATATTACGGACTGACAGTATAAGTTTTGTTTTGATATAGACATTTTTTCTATAGTGATAGGGAAAATAATAGAAAAACTTTGGATGCGTTTAGTTGATAAGAAATGAGGTAAATTTTGAAAATGTTTTTTAAAAGGATAAGAAAGTAAGGAACTTGTTTCATCACAAAATTTTGAAATTTTCTTTTTTAAGAAATTGAAAATTTCAATTTTAAAATTCTAACTAAAGTTTTGAAAAGAGCTATTTACATTTTTCAACATTTTTTTTACACTTTCTTTATAAATTCCTTGCATTTTTTGTTTTTCTTAAAAATATCATTTTAACATGTTTTCTAAATTTTCAACAGTTTCTTAAAGATAAAACCCCTTCATTTTTCTATAAAAGGTCAGATATAGAATTAAGAAAATTTTTCTACAACTAAATACATCTTTCACAGAATGCCTCAAAATTTGGGTTTTCCAAAATATTCATTTTCATCTCACATTTGTGAGATTTTGGCCCATTGCGGGGGTTTTTTTTTTTTTTTTTTTTTAATTTTTTTTATAAGGTTTAATTTTTGTTTTTCAATGTTGTAGTTACACTTTGACGGCTGTTTAGTGATAGTTTTGACTTTTAGCGGTAGTTTAGCAACATTTATGACACTTTAGCAATACCGTACCAGATTTTTTTTTTCAAGCCTTGTAATATCTTCTATGAGCCGTGCGAGATTTTTCACACTTGTTGAAAAATCGTATATTTGCGAGAAAAAAGATTTTTTGGTCATTTTGTGATAACAAATTGAGAAAATAAGTATTTTTGTGATTTTTCCTTTGTAAATTGTAAAATAAGATCTGTATACGTTGATGATCAATATTGAATCTTTATAATAGCTATATACGTTTCCAAGTGACTTATTTTAAGGAAAAATGAAGTTAGAATATTGAGAAGAAAATTTTAAGTATAGAGCTAATTCAATGTGTTTAACCATCATTAGTTGTATCTAAATCATTCTGTTACGATTTTAATGTATTCAGAATTTGTGACACTAAAACATAGATTAACTTATCTAACAATTGTATCGGTCATTCTTGTGAAAGTATACAATAGCAAAACTTTCATAGCAGTTAGTAAAGCAAGTGACTTTCTATAAGTTGCAGAAGTATAAATGTCACAAGGGTTATTGTACTTCACAGTTTCTTCTTAAGAGGGAGGTGATCTGCGCACCATCAAAACTTTACATCACCTTTGATGGAGTATTAGTCACCCCGATTTCCAAAGCTATACATTCTTGCAAAATCTCATGGTTACTTTGTAGTTCTGCAAATACAATGAGCTTTGAAGTACAATGGCTGGTTTTTATTCATTGTTCTTGATATGGTATTGAAGTCAAGCACTCTATATAAGATTAAAGGGTTACTTTTTGATATGCAAATACTCGTATTACTCTTCATGAAATGTAATGAGCTTCTTGCTCATAAAAATCCTTGATCATTACAGGTCAACTATGTATCCTCTCTATATTTTGATGCAAGTTGTTTTCGTTATATGAATCTTGCTGTATACATTGGTCTCTAGTATTTGTGGTGGACAAAAAATAGTCCACCTTTGACTTTGAGGGTCAAACTTAATACTTTAGATTATTGAAACTAAGATAGATTTTTATTTTTTAGAGCAACAACTTTTTCACACCCTATACCACTTATCTCACACTAAATCTCACAAATATCTCCAACGAGACTTGAACCCACGACCTCTTGGTTGGTGGGCTACCCGCATACAAGTAGGCCAAATGCCTTGGGTTTGAAACTAACATAGATACTTTCAGGTGTAGCAAAATTTTTAACTCACGACTCGATCTAGTTATTCTATTTTGTCTTGAACTTTAATAACAGCCTGCTTGACATTAGAAAGACAAACTTGGCTTTTTCACAACAATCCAATGTTGGGGTATGTCGAATAACTGAATTTGATTTTTGTTCTGCTTTTCGTTTGATTCAGCCAGAAATGGAGGCTAGTTTGAAAAGAAGTATGAGAGGAAAAACAAGTTTACGCAATTTATCAGTAGGTAAAAATGATAAAGATCTGCAGCAGGTATCATCTGCAAGTTGTTGTAGTTCAATGCAGGTACTCAAGTTGCCTATTAAATGTTTATATCATGCATGAATTAATAGCTTTTTCTAATCCATTAGTATATTCGTAGGTGACACCTTACACATGTGCTGTTACTCCAACTGGTTACACGCTCAAACCGTCAACACATTTGGTTAAAGTCCTCAATCGGATTTGGACTCTTGAAGAACAGCGTTCGTCCAACATGGCTTTAATCAAAGCACTCAAACGAGATCTTGACATCTCACAAGCAAAGATCAAGACACTAGGAGAAGAAAGGAAAAATGATCATCAACAAATTAACGAACTGAAAAACTCAACCCAAGAGCAGAAAAAAAAGACTGTCCACTCGGCGAGTGATGAGATTTTGGAATTAGAATCTTCATATATGCGAGAAAAGAAAGCAAGAATTTTGTTGGAAAGTTTGTGTGATGAGTTTGCAAAGGGGATAAGAGATTATGAGCAAAAAGTGAGAGATTTGCAACAAAATCGCGGGAAAAAAGATCAAACCACGAACAAGAAGGGACCTGATAGACTTATCCTTCATGTTTCCGAAGCGTGGCTGGACGAGAGGGCACAGATGAACTGTGATTTCTCGGAAAAGGCTTTGATTTCTGATAACTTATGCTGTGAAATCGAAACATTTCTAGAGGTCAAAAGGAAACAATACACTCGTGGTTATGGGGTTGACGATGACAGCAAACCTGAAAAACATGAAGATAACAGATCATTTGATGTTATTACTGACCAACCGATAGACCACGGTCCTGAAGTAGTCGCGCAGTCTTCAAGACGTGCTCGTGAAGGTGTTAAGACAAACACGTTGATGGCAAAGCTAGTTGAAGCAAGGTTAGAAAGCCAGTTTTCAAAATCAAGAACAGTAAGAAAGTAGTTAATTTAGCTTACACTTGGGTTGTATACTTGTATACGCAGTCTCTCTATATCTGACCACTAGGCTAGAGAGTGCACCTCTACAACCCGCTGCACTAGCTAGCGGTCCAGGACGTTGGTCTTTGTTCGCCTGCTAGTCCAATGGCTTACAGCTAGATTCATCTTTGTAGCTAATTTAGGTAGTATAATGTGAAAATAAAGCACCTTCTCCTGTGAGTCGATCTCGCCTGTTCTAAACCAATTTTAATCTGAAAACTGAAATACGAAATCGAGCCTTTTTCTGGTGTCGGTTAAATACATTCAAACTAAGCTAGCTCATTACACCTTAATCCTTATAATCAAAAACCTAACTACTGAACATTCCTACATGTATAAATATTAAAGGATTGAAAAAATAATAGGTTGATTAGGGGCGTTCAAACGGTCTCGATTGACGGGGTACTATGGTTTGGTTTATTTGGTTTTCATTCCACTTAAGATTGAAATGATAGCTCGCTATGGTCCACAAATTCATGGACCTTTTAAAAAAAGTTAAACTATTCATAAACCTTCATAGACGGTGCTGAGTCCTCTTACAACCGTCGTTATGAAATAATATTTACTACGTCATAAAGTAAACAATAGCATTGGGCTACTACCTCCGTCCCAATTTATTAGTCCAATTTCAAAATGCACGTAATTTAAGAAATTCACACTAACTACATTTTTTATCAATCAAATATCATCTCTACCTATTAAATTTTTTATTGGCTAAATACCAAAATGGACAAGTATTTTTGAACAACCTCAAATTGCAACATGAATTAATAAATTACGACGGAGGAAGTACATAAGTTCGAACCTATTAGTCAAACTTGAAACTTCAACACTCATAAAAAATATAATTACCAGTACTCAAGGAAATCTAAAAAAACGACACAAACATTCAAAACAAATAATGCCACTTAAACTTTAATGCTAACATTGAGAGATTTCGCCGCTAGTGGAAACACTAACATCCCTAGTCATTCGTCTAAAGTGTGGCAAGCGGTTATTTGGACATCCGGGTACTTCATTTGGAAAGAAAGGAATTCACGTGTGTTTAAAGGTAAGGCTTCAAGTTTAATTAAAATAGTCCAAGACATTCAACTTAAAAGTTTCGAGTGGATTGAGAGAAGGTTCGGAAAGAAAAGCGAGATAAATTGGCAACAATGGCTTTTTAATCCGGTTAAATGTCGAATTTGTTGAGGGCTGCAGTGTTAACTGGACTGGAAACTGATCTGTTGGTTAAGGTTGTTTGGCACAGGCTAGCAACTGTTCTGCATAATTTAAGGGTGTTTGACACAATGGGTTTCAAGGGTCTGCATCATCTCTGAATCAGTGGAAAGTTGCTGCACTTTGTGAAAGTCATATTCATAATCTTTAATATTGTGTGTCTTTTGTCTTTGGTCCCATATGGCTGTGCATCTATACGTTTATATAGAGGTGGTGGGTCATGGGTTATATTGTATGTGTTTGTTTGGTCATGGGTAGTACTTGAGCNATTGAGCCTTTTTCTGGTGTCGGTTAAATAGATTCAAACCAAGCTAGCTCATTACACCTTAATCCTTATAATCAAAAACCTAACTACTGAACATTCCTACATGTATAAATATAAAGGATTGAAAAAATAATAGGTTGATTAGGGGCGTTCCACAAATTCATGGACCTTTTAAAAAAAGTTAAACTATTCATAAACCTTCATAGTCGGTGCTGAGTCCTTTTACAACCGTCGTTATGAAATAATAATTACTGCGTCATAAAGTAAACAATAGCATTGGGCTACTACCTCCGTCCCAATTTATTAGTCCAATTTCAAAATGCACGTAATTTAAGAAATTCACACTAACTACATTTTCTATCAATCAAATATCATCTCTACCTATTAAATTTTTTATTGGCTAAATACCAAAGTGGACAAGTATTTTTGAACAACCTCAAATTGCAACATGAATTAATAAATTACGACGGAGGAAGAACATAAGTTCGAACCTATTAGTCAAACTTGAAACTTCAACACTCATAAAAAATATAATTACCAGTACTCAAGGAAATCTAAAAAAACGACACAAACATTCAAAACAAATAATGTCACTTAAACTTTAATGCTAACATTGAGAGATTTCGCCGCTAATGGAAACACTAACATCCCTAGTCATTCGTCTAAAGTGTGGCAAGCATGGGCGGAGCTATTAAGGGACCGGGAAGGGTCTCGGCCCCCTAGGCCTAAGCCCGTTAGTGTATTTTTTTCGCGATTTCATGTGTTAGAATTTTATTTTTTCCATCTCGGCCCTCCCATCTAATGTTCTTCCGGAAAAAAAATTGTTTCGGCCCTCCCAAGAAATTTTTTCTAGCTCCGCCATTGGTGGCAAGCGGTTATTTGGACATCCGGGTACTTCATTTGGAAAGAAAGGAATTCACGTGTGTTTAAAGGTAAGGCTTCAAGTTTAATTAAAATAGTCCAAGACATTCAACTTAAAAGTTTTGAGTGGATTGGGAGAAGGTTCAGAAAGAAAAGCAAGATAAATTGGCAACAATGGCTTTTTAATCCGGTTAAATGTCGAATTTGTTGAGGGCTGCAGTGTTAACTGGACTGGAAACTGGTCTGTTGGTTAAGGTTGTTTGGCACAGGCTAGCAACTGTTCTGCATAATTTAAGGGTGTTTGGCACAATGGGTTTCAAGGGTCTGCATCATCTCTGAATCAGTGGAAAGTTGCTGCACTTTGTGAAAGTCATATTCATAATCTTTAATATTGTGTGTCTTTTGTCTTTGGTCCCATATGGCTGTGCATCTATACGTTTGGGTTATATTGTATGTGTTTGTTTGGTCATGGGTAGTACTTGAGCCTATGTTTTGGGTTTTTGTACTATGCCATTTATTTCCTCAAGTCTGGTTGTATGTATGCACCTTTGTGGTGTTTTTTTTCTTTTCCTCGGGTCCCCCACTCTTTAACTAGCTTGTTGAAGAGTTGGGACGTCATTTCTTTTGTATTTTGTTCCTTTGTTTGGTTCTCATAATAAATGTTGCTTTTCAAAAAAAAAAAAAATAAAATAAAAAACATTGAGAGAAATCTAAAAAGTTCATACTTGGGTGATGAATATGTTGGACGTTGAATATCCAAATTTAATTAAACTTTTATTATTCACATACCAAACGTAGGATTTTATGCGCATGCTACATATTCACTTATTCGGGGTGGCTCCAATTTTTTCTTTGGTAAACCAAATCCAAACCAAGAACCATGATATGATTTCGGTTGGACTCAGTTGCCCACCCGAAACCAAATAAACAATTTTAATTTGGATCAGTCGGTTTTTCGAGTCAAACCATCCACTGAACTCCCTAGTATATTTAAATTTGCTACGTGGTCACTTAGCTCATGTATTTAGAACATCGGCAACAACAACAACAACTAATTTCGTCGAAGCGGGGTATGTGAGAGATAGAACGTATCGACTAGCCAAAATATAGATTATCTTTGTCCAAAACATATGTCCATCTTTCATTTTCGTTTGCTTCAAAAGAAATGTTATTTTACTATAATATTAGCATTAAATAAGGACGGCATTTCATTGATGAGAAGTGGAATAAATGGGTAAATTTGAAACCGTGTGCGTGTTTTGTAAGTTCAAATATAGTTTCGGACAACTTGGTGTGACAAGTATGTTGTGAAGCTGAAATAGACGGTCCAGGGTTAGCATAGTGCTATATTCAATGCTAGTACGTGTTAGTGACCGGTATGCTCGCCAACAAGAATAAGATAAGTCGATTGGAAAGCTCAATAAGTTTACAAATAAGTGTTTGCACTGTATTTACACATATACAAGCTACTAATATACATAATCTATATATATAATCATATATATGGCACTACTTAGGGAAGAAATAAATAAGATTGGAAACGATGATGTATAAAAAAAGTGTAAAGAAAAGTTTTTTGACTATGCACTTTTAGAAAAAAAATTATTCATAACTTTTTTATCCGCCAACGTCTTCTATCTTGTTAATTTTTTGAGGAACTTTTAAGAACTCTACCAATGTCACTTAAAACCTCTTAATAATAACTCGAGTAGAGCTTTTATAAAATCAAACTCAACTCATTAGTCAACAAACTGTTGTGAATAACTCAAACCAAACTTTTATAAACTCGTTTTTCGATAGAAGTTCAACTCGATGGAACCCTCAGATTGTGGAACACTTGTGGAAAAGAAGTTGCTTGATCAAGAAATCTAAAATCGAGAGCTTGTGATAGGAACCAAGCCCAAGGAAGTGGTATTGGGCTGCTGCTTGTTGTGTGGACGAAATATTATCATGTGAATTTCATTATTATATAGTTTAAGGAAGATTGCTTAAACTCGTAATTAATATGGAGATATGTGAAATACCCACGTTAATGATCTTGTGCTGTGTATAATAAAGCTAAAAAACCTACCAGTATGCATATATAAATTCATAAATTGTCAGCAATCGCTTAACCTGATAAGCATCGTGCTTTGGTGTCATTTAGTGGAAAAGTAGGACATGATGGAGAAATCTATTAAATCTAATAAAACAGAATAATTTACAAGCCCCTTAAGCACGATAAATCATTAATGCGCTGATGTGTCTGCGATATGATTGGTCGAAAAATCATTAATGCTCCTTCTTGGTACAACACCTCTAAGCACAAGCACCATAAATTATTTACACGGTTGGAAAAATCTTATTTATGTAAATGTTCAATCACCATTAACCATACAATCAATTATACACGCTCCTCTCTAAAATCAGTTATGATTCAAAACATCGATTCAAACACTTTCAGTCAAAATTGTTTTGAATCAAAACATATCATTTGTTGTGTTGTAGCAAAACCCAAAAAACAATTGGGGAATTCCTAAAATTATAGTGTTTGATTTTGCAGGTTGAACAAAGTTATTTCCTTTCTGCCAAGTATGAAGGCAAATATAAAAATGTCATGGCAATGTATCTGATTTTCACGAATAGCATCTCATGTAGTAGAAGAATTAATATCCGCATCACAACTAACATCTTAAAGGATTCTCAAAATATAAAAGTGGTTCCCAAATTTCAACTTTTTGCATGCAAGAAAGAAATGATCTTATACTTGGGACTTTGGGAGTCCAAAAAACGATCAATGTCATCTTACAGAAGCTAAGAGCATTAGGTATCGTGGAGCCATTTTGCCACATCATCGTCACCTCATCATTCCCCCTTTCACACCACACAACAAAATATCCCCTCACACATAACTCAAGCCAAAACACCCCAAAAAGCTTGAGCCATTTTGTCCATATGTGTTTGTCGCCACCATGGCGTTACCACACCCATCTCTCTAATAAAGTCTATGCAATTCCCATCATCCCATGGATTTAGATTCTCCTCCGCTTCCTCGTCACTTGGTCATTGTAACTGAGAAGCTCTTTCACCTGTTCTTCCATTGAATTCAATTCAAGATCCCTTTTTCCAAGATTGATACCGGTTCGAAATAATAAGAATCAGTAATGGTATGTAATCTGTGAAGTTGACTTCCGAAACAGTCTCATAATTACAAAGATAGTGTCCATTACTACCAAGTAACATGTCCGTTCTGTTGTTGGTATACAGTATGTATCGTGACCATTTGTACAACAAAGCTCGTCCCCCTTCATCTTAAAATCCTGGTTCGGCCCCTGGACGAAATGAAGCAACAATATTGATGGGGGTGGTGTACTGTGGGTCGGAATTGTGACTTCAATTGTACAAGTCCTCATATGTGATTAAAGAAGGAAAACCATTTACTCTTGATTTCACTTGGTGATTTGTAAGTTCAAATTTGAACAGAATACCATAATCATAATTTTATTCCTTCCAGTTTAATTTTGACCTTATCAGTGAATAATAACGGTATATGACAACTTGTTAAATTCTATATGGTAGCCATTTCTTTTATCTAAACATATCATTTGACGGGTCTTTGAACAGAATAAGTGGTTGAATCAAAACATATCATTTGTTGTGTTGTAGCAAAACCCAAAAAACAATTGGGGAATTCCTAAAATGATAGTGTTTGATTTTGCAGGTTGAACAAAGTTATTTCCTTTCTGCCAAGTATGAAGGCAAATATTACTCGGAGAAGCTGAGGAGATTAGATTCATGGAAGGTTTGTCCTTTGACCTGTATAATATTCAATTTGATCAAATAGTGGACTTTCATAGCCACGAATTCGTATCTATATTTTTGAATTTGAATCAACCCTAACAAGTCTGTGATTTCGATGCCATCAACATTGAATAATTGGTAAGTACCGAATCAATTATAATATATTAGGGTTTTGATTTAGTAGTTCCATATTACAATTATTTTTTTCCGATTCAGTTATAATATGTTTTCCTTTTACAAATAAATTGAGGGAAATGAAATTCATGTGTTATGTGGATTTATCTTTGTGATTTGTTTATTTAACTTTCTTATTGTTATTGCAGTGATTTTATACCAAATTCTATGATCCAGGGAGTGCGTCAAAGGTGTTCGATGAAATGTGTGAGAGGTATTTCACTAACATCTATTATTAGATAGTAAGCGACAATGTCTTTAGTCTCTTGGTTTTTGATTGAAAGCATGAAACTAATTAACGTACCAGATGTATTGGTCCGTATAATGTGTAAGCTCGAATGATGATGTTGTGTAGCTGATAATCATGTTGATTTACTTTTGTTCAAGGTAATTTGTTCCGTGCAACTTGGTTTCTGAATTTGATGACCACCAAGTGATTGTCATTGGACTTCATTTGTTTACTTTAAAGAATTGGATAGAATAGTGATTTGATCTGATTGATTATCGAAATTGTTGACCTGTAGCATCTTGCAGTCTTGCTACATCGACAAAGTGCAAAAAGTTTCAAGCTTTTATAAAGTTTTCATTTTTTAAGTGTGGGGTTGTGCTAAAAAGACCGTTTTAAATTCAGGTGAGTCTAAGTACATATCCATCTAAATGGGTTGGTTTATAGGATATGTGGGTTCTTCCTTTTGATGTTTTCATTGTCTGCACCTTTTGATCTTTTATAATGTTTAAACAATGATCTTTTGATGTTTTCATTGTTTTCATCTTTTATAATGTTTTCATTGTCTGCACCTTTGATTGTATTGTGTCTCCTAAGCAAAGTTAATAAATATTATATGCCATATTGCTTTATGTAATTCTTAGGCCTACATATCTCTGGACCTTTTTGTGCACCCTGTTGCACTTACTGAGTTATCAATGACGATGGATATATCTAACACCATAGTTGTGCACCCTGTTGCAATGCGCGCCAACATTGATGTGATGAGGTTGCTGAGATCCTCAAGGAATGGACCGCTTGGTAGTCAATGCCGAGCTGTTGACATTAATGGTAAGAACATCTTCTTCTTGGCCTTGCCAACATATATTAACCAGATATTACAAATACGATTTTGAGTTGTTAAGAGCTTTGGTTTTGAGTATTGTTTTGAATTTCATTTGATCGAACATTATCTTTGGATTCATAGGGCTGACCCTTAAGGTAAATCCATAATCCTGCTATTTTACTTCACTTTGGTTTACACTATCCACTGCTTTTAGACTCATGTTGTATTCTTTCAGGTGCCACCATTGCTACTTCTTGGATCGACCTGCATTTATTCACATGACGTGGAATAGGTTCAACATACAAGCGTTTTCGACTTGGGCTTTTCTTTATTAAAACTATCTACTTCCTCTACATGAATCGTTTAAGCATTATACATTGTGAGTGGCCAGATGGAACCGAGTTTGGCGATTTGCTTAGATATGGTATCCGTTTTAGGGACATAACACTATTATAAGGATAGGTCCAATAAAAAATGTATGATTTATTTGAGAAAAAAAAAATACTATTTAAAGCTTTCGTTTAGATGTTAAATAGATGTTTATTGTTTCCATATTCACAGTACATGACACAGTGTGCCTCTTTGCGAGACTTTGAAAGATGCAAATCATGGAATATAAAAGGTAACGTTTTCATCCTCTGCTGCCTAATACGCTGTAGGATAAAAGGGATATAAAAGGTAACGCTTTGTATGCCCACTCATACAAAGCAGCTTAGGTTATCAGTAGTTAGTACTAATTTTGATTTCTATAAAACATTTATTTATTTATTTATTTAATTATTACTTTTTTTAAGTATACAAGACTCACCTTTGAATCATTCAAATGCGTATTGATATATGGACGCGTGTTCCCTTATCAATCTTGGAAACCTGTATGCCTTTCTTTTAAACACAATCCTGATTTCATTCTTCAAAGTTTAGAAATCACATCAAACTTTAAGCATTTAGGATTCCAGACTTACAAAATCCTATTACTAATTGCCATTAGAAATTAATGCAGATTCAACGATGGTTTATCGATGATGGATTAAAGCAGGCGGTTGGCGTGGATGAATCTGGAACTGTCAATGTCGGTTTGGTATGAGATGGAACACGGCTGGAGTTCTCTAGAAACCTTTAGAAACTAGAACACGGCTTCAGGTCCTTCCAAGATTGGGCTAACTAAACGATCCAGCTTCACATTGCCGAAAGTGGAGGCGTTATATGTACACGTAAGTATATCTTTCTTTTGGTCCTTAACCGCCAATACCAAAAGAAAGTCGGTCGCGGTTTGTAACATTCAAATGGTAATGGATTACGCGCCTATTGATTCTCCTATCGTGCTGAAAAAAATTCTTTATTTTATTTTCGATATGATAAGTACTCATCATGGTGATGAACTGCATCATACTTTGTGTAAAAAGTGTCTCCATCCACTTAAGCTTTTGTATTGATGATGAGGAGAAGTATGCTTCTCCTTTTAAATGTTTCAGCTTGAATATATATTATGATCATTGTTTGTTATTAGAGTGACTTGCATATAATTGTAGTCTACTTGAGGTTCCATCCTGTTTCACATCTGATTTAACTTTGCATATGCTTTATGAGGTTGCATACTAATAGATTATGTTAATGCATCAATTATTGTAACTATCAATCACACTTCGCACAGATCTAAACTATACCGCATCAACAACCAATGCAAAACTATACCGCAAGACTATCCCGAAGACACCCTCCACCTCATTCAGTTAACAAAATTCCCTTTGTCTTTGCCTACATAAAACCAAAGATCTCCTTATACTTCTTATGTAATCATTCGGCATCGTACCTTCAGCTCCTTCGTTAGAGCATTCTTCATCACATGAGTCATTTACATACAATTCTTCGTCAAAATCCAAAAGTACAATTCTTCTTACACTTCGATTTTGTTTTGGAAATAATTGGTGAATATGTGTCAACTATAGCATCTTCAATGCACAAACTACGACTTTTTACTATTTTATCAAACTTAAAAAAAATATGCTTTGCATCATAGTAAAAGCTTTTCGGAAAGATAGAGATTATCTCAAGTTTATTTGAACATTATAGGTTGTGTTAGCTGATAACAAGTTAGTCAAGTAAGATATGATTATAATTGTAATAAAAATCAACGAATTATGGTCGCAAACTGATTCGTGAACCGAATATAGAAAGTTGAGGCTCTTCAACTAAAAACAATAAGTTGTTAGAATATGAGAGAATTGCAACATTAAATAGACTGAATCGACTAAGAACCTCTTTTTCAATCAACCAAAAACAAGAAATGGATGGTTCATGTCCACACCATGGTCCGACTAAACGAAATTTGTGCACACCCTTCATTATGAGGGACAGGCTAATTTTCCTTGATAAAAGTTTCACTCGGTTCAATTGTTTGAGGTGGTGAACTCCAACCATGTGGCCTAAATGAGGTTGAAGTTCAAACACTATATATGAAACCATACCTTGATCATTGCAATCATCACTAGCTCGAATAAATTTATTCAATTCCACTTTATCTCAACAAATTTAGTGGTAGGTTTGCAACTTTCGTCACATGAAACTTTTACATATATATACTTTAAAAACATTTAAGAAGAGGTGCCTGGTCTTAATTTTTTTATATGGAGTGTTAGGCATTGCGATGTATTGATGATTACTGGTGCGTTCTTATATGTGTAAATAGTTTATAACTCTTTTGATAGTTAGGAATCTAAAAGTGTACATTATAAGTTTTCAGTTATGAATCTAATTGTGTATACAAGTGGTGAAAGATACTTGATAATGATGGATCAAAAATTGTTAGAAAATATGTGCACATGGAACAAGAAATTGTTTTTGGCGGGTAAATTTCCTTTCAGGTCATAACAATCCTCATTTAATATCGCCCAAGATTTTATTAATATTTTTTTTGAGCAAAGATTTTTTAATAATTTAAAAGGAATTTTTGAGTCTTAATTGACGAACTAATATATATGACCATTTTTTGGTGAATATTCAGGTTCAAGTAGGTGGGTCACGACAACATAAGGCTTATTAGGTGCTCACGAAATGGACATTGGCTTATCACTTCATTAATGCTCACTACATTCATTTGCTTGTGAAGATCATCAATTTTTTTTTTTTTTTTTTTTTNTTTGTAACCGTGAAAGTTTATTATATTATGAGTTACAAACACAATTGTTTATAGGTTTGTTGAATTATTACTTATTATTCTTTTAAAAATAATGAAACATGTTTATGTTCGTTATTATTTGTTACTTTATTCACACAATGAACTTTTTAATGAACAATTTCTTTAAAAACCACATGAATCCACAGGTCTATAAGCTATATATGCTCACTGATTTATTTGAAACAAGATTACTTTGCAAAGATCGGTATTAGCATTTAATGAAGAGACAATCCTTGAATTATATTCAGGTCACTTTTCGCTTTCTCTTATCCACCTTTCAGTATTTAATTAAGGCATTTCAAAGTAGGTCTGTCGGCTGGGTTGATCCATTAAATTTCGCAGCTATTTACCATGTGAAATTGGAAGGCGTAAACTCATTGTAAGTTCAAATTGTAAAGCCTACTTTCCCTTTTTTGCCAATTCTATAGACAAACAGTACATTTATAAATTTATTCAAACGAGTGGATCATTTATAAATGGTTTTGCTAATCTCTGCCCACTGGGCAAAGGATTAGCTATATATAAGGAATGTTTGAATTAATTAATATAAAAATAATGATCAATTACGGTAATTTTAGAGATAAATAAATGTTCACAGTGGGCAGAGATTAGCAAAACCTTTTTTAAATTACTATATGGCAACTCTAATGTTTAGTTTGTTATATTTAATATTGGATTTGCTTGGTAATGCCAGGTTCAACGTTTTATTTTCTTTAATTCTGATAGTACCATTGAGGAACCAATTTTGGTAGGACTGCTGGTGGTCCGTTTATTGCCACAAGCTACGACTATGATGCCCCTTTAGATGAATTTGGTACGTTTCAGATTTAATAATATTGATATGTGCCTAAAGTAGCATGTAAAGGTGAAGACATGGACGGGTTGTGTAATGGGTCATATGGGTAAATCTTTTGTCGGGTCACAAGTCGAAACAGAATGGGCCTGGTCGGATTCACCCGAAACACCTTTGTATGACCAAATGATTATAAATGACAAGTTTTATACGCTAACTTGTGTGTGCCAACTTGTGTGTTTAAATATATAATAGACAACTTTTATACGCTAACTTGTGTGTGCCAACTTGTGTGTATAAGTATATAAATGACAAGTTTTATATGCTTTTTAAACTTTTTAGGTGTTAACGGAATAAACATAAACTACTCAAGTTTTTGACGTTGACCGCATAACTTTGCTCTCCAATACTATATACATATTAGAGAAGATAATAGATGCACGTTTATTTTCTTAATAGTTACAAATCAAATTGTTTATCGTATCGACTTATTACTTATTAATCCTTTTAAAAAAATAATGAACCTGTTTACGTTCATCTTTGTTTGTTACTTTATTCATACACGTTGTTGAGAAATATTGATCAATTAAATGGATTATGTAACGTGACACGACTTCAAGTTGTTTGGTTAACAAGAACTTCTATTCAAGTACAAATAATTAATGGAACACATTTTCGAAATAAGGTTAATTTGATTACGATATATGCAATGTTACTGTTCAAATTTGTCTAACTCATCATTATCAATAACACAGGTATACACAGATAAATATATGTTGATAACAAATTAAAATATTAACTAAGTGTTTTATGATGTTATTAAATTTAAAAAAAAATGTTATAAGAGAGTGATAGAGAGAAAATGAAAGTTGGGCCCGTAAAAAATGAAAACCCACATAAGTTATAAGGATTGGAAAAGTGTGAGACCATTGGGCATGGTAGGTTTGGTAGCCAATTTTTACTCCTGGGTTTTGAAACAAACAAACTTTTTGCCATCTAAAGTCAAATCCAAATCAAAAGGTGGCAACCAAACGGGCACTTATTACACACATTTACAAGCATTGTATTTTATATTTTCAGTCACTTATAACTTATTATTCCGTTACAAGAAAAATTCATAGCGTTTATGTTCGTTGTTCTTTCTTACTTTATTCACGTATTTACCTGTTTTTAATCAAAAACCCTCTAAAATCCCGTGAATTTCACGGGTCTATAAGCTAGTTGGGATACTAATAAAATGAAGGCATAAAAGTGTTCTTGCATAAATATTAAAAATTGCGAGTGTTTATCTGGGTATACTTATAAAATCCTAAAAAAAAAGAAAAAAAAAACACAATTAATTCTTCTCAACAAATTTCTTTCTAATTTTCGGACTTCTATTGTTAAAACTTTCATTCTAATTTAGATTAGGAAATGTCACAACTAAAAGAGTCACGACATCTCAAATACAAAAGCAACCAAAAACTTAGCTCTAAAGCGAGCAACAATCAATTTTAAAAATGAACACAGAAATTTAAACTATTTTAAAATGCTTAATCCCAAGATGCATGATCTGAGCTGTCAGCTTCTACAAACTCTCCATGCACTTTTCATCAGCTGCTGGAACAGCTTCTGTCTAGTGCTCTCTCACTTCTCATCTATTGTATATTTCAACAAGTTTTTGTTTCAATAATGCTTGGTTGGAGTGGAACCAAATAGTCCTGATGTCCCTTGGTGGAAGTAGCCTGGTTTCTCCAAAACAACCCAAGGTATGCATTCATTCTCTGGCTAGCCATCAAAGAAAGGCTGCCTACTCAAGATAGATTGATGTTATGGAGATGGGCATGAGAATATGATGTGTCCCTTGTGCAAGAAAAGTAATGATTCTCATGATCATTTGATTTTCAAATGTGAGTTTGCCAAGGCTATATGGTCTGTAATGAAGGGAAATGATGGGATGCAATCTAAATGACTCATGGAGAAACATTATTATGTGATTTGTCAGCTAAGAACTACAAATAATAGTATCAGTAGTTTCTAAATAGGATTATCCTATCTACTACTGTTTACTATTTGGCAAGAGAGGAATAAAAGAATATATTACTCAGGAGCAGACGAATGTGAAGACTGTGGTTCGATCTGATTACAGAGAATGTTAAGCTGCAACTCCTAAATCTCAAAGTTAAATTCCAGACAGATTGGAGAAAGTGGAGAATGAATGGCATGTCAAGATGAACAAAGTTAAAGATATTTCATCTAATGGAGTTTCAGTTGTGAATATTGAGGATAAACAAAAGGTGGAATGTGATGTTGAGCTATGCAAAGTACAAAATTGCCAGTCTACTGTAACAGTACCCCTAAAAGGTGTTTGGATAAAGGAATAAGACAGATGCGATATCTTATTCCTTATTTGTTGTGTCTAAAGAATGGTGAAGTTTGAATCAGCCTTAATCCTGAATGTATAAGTAGTGTGTTAGTTTGTTTGATATTTCAGCTATATAGGCATGTTCATATAAAGCTGGTGTGTATTTCCATGTAATTTGTTGTTTCTTAATTAATAAAATTTCACCATTTCAGGAAAAAAAACAAAGTTAGATCTGTTGTTAAAATTTAACGAAGTCAGAGGACAACCTAGGTTGCACGGACACGGACACAGGTGATCACGACAAAATCTAAAAATATAGGACACGACACGGCGTGGACACGGGAATTATATATATAATATATATATATATATATATATATATATATATATATCTATTTAATAAAATAAATAACTTATAAATACCAACATAAAATTTTACACCAAAATGTCATTAATGAAAGTATTCAATAGATGCTTTTATAAACCCAAATTTCGATTATAAAATAAAGCCATTTAACAGCCATTCTTTTAACCTAATTTGTAGCAACCCTAATCATACCTCACCTTATGAACTTTGCAGTCACACTTAAAAGCCTCCTTCCTCCCAATTCATAAAATGTAGCCACTGAACTTATATCTCCATAACAAACTTATTATAAACTGGCTTATCTCATAAATCACAACAAAACAAACGATCACCCTTTCTTAGTTACATCTCAAACTTAAAACACATTTATGACAATCTTCTCACCTTATACCATTTTATAGTTCTTACTCCCAAAACGAATCACACAAACTGATAATCCCGTATATCTCAATAACTTCAACTGAAACACAAACATAGCAGCAGATGGATAGTTGACCATATATTGACCGTGTCCAAATCCATGTCCAGCCGTGTCCGGCCCAAAAGCACGTGGGGACACGGACTTAGCGTATTAAAAGTTGTCTATTATATTATTTTAAACACACAAGTGTTGCCGTCGTACCACAAGTTAGCGTATAAGGAACTTCAGTCATTTAAGTATGTCATCGATTGCTCGTAGTCACAGAAAGGGGCGTGTTGTTCTTCCGGACAGTGAATCCGACCAGGTCCCGATTCTAGTTTTCGACTTGTGGCAGACACCGACACTCCAAGGTTTCACGCAAGGGTTGCAAAAACGTGAATCGGTAGCCGGGCAGTCGACCGACACACCACGACTTGTAGCTTGTAATTTACCCAATCATTAACACCCGCCAGGTCTTCTCCGGCGGGATTCAATCTAGGTGCAATTTTAGACAGTTACTTTAGGCCACGGATATTATGGCACAATTATTTTTAGAATCATGAAAGTTTTATCCATGTAAATCATCTAAAGGGGGCATCATAGATTTCCGGACGTAAGTTTGTGGCAAGTTTATTCAGGACCACCAGAGGTATTAGTCGGCACTACACAAATATTGGTATGCGCCTCAAATATGGTAATCTGCCATAGAAGTCTTGATATACTTAAAAAAGAAAAAAACATAATAATTGACGATGAAGTACCGGACATATGACCAGGCAAAAATACCAATATTAAATATAAACGAAATCATATACCAATTACATTATAGAGATTCGCAATATTTAAGCAGTTTTCGGGAACATTATTATGAGTAAAGGTATAATAAGAAGGGTTTCGGACAAGCTTGACCACCTGTGACCGTCATAACTGTCATTGCATGGTAACCGAGTTGTGGTTTTGTTAAGTGCCCTTACTGTCTCTCAACCTAGCTAGAACATATTATTTTAGCTCATCATAAGTTATTACGTATTGATCAACCTTTATGTTTTGCATATTACATAATTCTGATGTCTTACTTAAATACCAGTCACCCTTTGTAGACCCTTGTTTTTGCAACACGGTTTCAAGGTGTGTCCGTGCTTCCTAGGGAGACAACTATATATAGCTAATATTCTATGTTTATGGTTTCTGCCCAGTGAGGCAGGAGGGTACTTTACAAAAAGTCCATTTATATAAATGATTCCATCTCTTTTTGAGATAAATTAAATTTAGTTCTTGGAATAAATTACTGTTTGGCTCATAAAGAATTGGGCAAAAGGGAAAGTAGGCTTCTTCTCGCACTTGTGTGTACAATCCTATACACATGAGTCTTCTGTCGCAACTTACACAATTTTAATCATCCCATAGGATAAAAATAGACTGCTCGAAACTCTAAATTTGTTGATCAGAAAACCCCCCCAGGCCGACAGACCTACTTTGAATGATGCCTAAATATTGTTACCAATTACTGTGAAAATAGGTGTGATTAAAGAGAAATGTCGCAATTAAGCCTGTCCCCTTTGCCTCTCGTCTTCTACTTAATTCTCGCATATGCGGTTTCTGGTTACATCTTGCACATTAATATGATTTAATATCCGACTCTTTGCAAGTTACATATTTATTATACAACTATAGCAACATTCTATTGTAGATTGCAGTGACTCTATGCTCTTCTTTTTTTGACCCTGGTCAGGTATTCTATTTAAGCATGTCTTGTGAAGCTCGTCTACGGTTTTTAAAGACTATCCTTGTTCACCTTAAAAAGTTCATATGTCGTGAAATAAGTTAACAAATAATAACGATAACATAATTCCATGTTTCCGCTTGTTTAGTTTTATTAATAAAAGAATAATAAGTAATAATTCAACAAACTCATCATTATCAATAACTCAATTTGTGTTCTCATGGTGTTCAAAAACTGAACATCATAATATATATGAACAACTTTACGGTGGTTTCACGATGCAAAAAAAAAAAAAAAAAAAAAAAAAAAAAAATCAAATTGATGATCTTCACATCATGCTCTATGAATGTAGTGAGATTAATGAAGTGATAAGTTCAATGTCCATTTCGCATCTTCTCTTTTCTNATATAAATATATATATATATATATATATATAAATATATATATATATATATATATATAAATATATATATATATATATATATATAAATATATATATATATATATATATATAAATATATATATATATATATATATATAAATATATATATATATATATATATATAAATATATATATATATATATATATATAAATATATATATATATATATATATATAAATATATATATATATATATATATATAAATATATATATATATATATATATATAAATATATATATATATATATATATATAAATATATATATATATATATATATATAAATATATATATATATATATATATATATATATATATATATATATATATATATATATATATATATATATATATATATATATATATATATATATATATATTAATAAAATAAATAAACTTATAAATATCCAACATAAAATTTTACACCAAAATGTCATTAATGAAAGTTCAATAGATGCTTTTAATAAACCCAAATTTCGGATTATAAAATAAAGCCCATTTAACAGCCCAAATTCTTTTAACCTAATTTGTAGCAACCCTAATCATACCTCACCTTATAACTTTGCAGTCACACTTAAAAGCCTCCTTCCTCCCAATTCATAAAATGTAGCCACTGAACTTATATCTCCATAACAACACTTATTATAAACTGGCTCTATCTCATAAATCACAACAAAACAAACGCATCACCCTTTCTTAGTTACATCTCAAACTTAAAACACATTTATGACAATCTCTTCACCTTATACCATTTTAGTTCTTACTCCCAAAACCGAATCACACAAACTGATAATCCCGTATATCTCAATAACTTCAACTGAAACACAAACATAGCAGCAGATGGATAGTTGACCATATTTGACCGTGTCCAAATCCATGTCCAGCCGTGTCCGGCCCAAACAGCACGTGGGACACGGCACGTGCGTGTCGGACACGTGTCCGAGCCGTGTCCGAGGCGTGTCCGACACGTGTCCGACACCGACACTCCAAGGTTTCACGCAAGGTTGCAAAAATCGTGAATCGGTAGCCGGGCAGTCGACCCCCCTGTAGCTTGTAATCGGTCTAGGCGGGATTAATCGGTGATTAATCGGTATGGCATTTTCGACAAGTTTTCTGTATTTCCGACAAGTTTTAGGTATTTCCGGCAAATTTTAGGTATTACTGGCAAGATTTTTCTTAAAAAACATTTTGAAATAGATATAAACAATAAGTATACCTTATTAAACAATTTTAAGGCGAGTTTTGGGAATTTCTAGCAAGGTTTGAAGGTTTCGGACAAGCTTGACCACCGTTGACCGTCATTAACTGTCATTGACCATGGTTGACCGAGTTGTTTGGCCGATTTACACAAATTGGCAAGGTTAGTGACCTTGTAGCACCTAATCGGCGATTAATCGGCCTTGTAGACCTTGTTTTGCAACACTGGTTTCAGGTGTGTCCGTGCTTCCTAGGAGACAACAATTTAGTTATGTACTAACCTGAGGTCTTAGTAGTATTCTCCTTGTCATTTTTAGCTGGACCATTTGGACAACTTCTCGCCCAGTGATCTCACTGCACTTGAAACAATTAAATCCAATCTTAGATTTTTTGCCCCTTGAATATTGTCCTGGAATATTAATTCTTCTTCCCTTTGCCTTCTCTTCCTTTCCGCTTGCCTCTGTACTTGACATTCTTCCCATCAGTAATCACTAGCACATCTTTAACTTCTGCTTCATGCCTCTTTCAGCAGTTTTAAGCATGTCGTGAAGCTCGTCTACGGTTCCACCTTCAACATTATTCATGTTGTAGTTGAGTATAAACTACTTATACTCCTTTCTCAGAGAGTTCAAAATGAAATCAATAGCAAGTTCAGGTGCAATGGCATGACATGGCCTTTCAAGTCGGTCTATGTGACCAATCATCTTGATTACATGCACATTCACTGATGATCCCTCAAAATCTTGCAATTACTTAAGTTGACAATTGCATCGAACCTTGATTGCAAGCAAGCTCAAAATGAAATCAATAGCAAGTTCAGGTGCAATGGCATGACCTAGCCTTTCAAGTCGGTTGATGTGACCAATTATCTTGATTACATGCGCACGAATTATGTACACTACACAATGAGGATCACAATCATTGATACAGTTCACTCACCGATGATCCTTCAACCATCTTGCAGTTACTTAAGTTGACAATTGCATCGAACCTTTTAGTTCGAGCCTGTGTCTGGAAAGTAGTACGCAGTTGTTTGATCAGGTCAAACGCTCCAAAATCCATGTAGTTGACTTGGAGCTTAGGTGCCATGGTGGCCAGCATTAGGCATCCGACGTCTAACAGGTCTTTGACATGCTTCTGATAAGCATTGCTAATAGTTGCTGGGGCGTTAGCTACAGGTGCTGGGCCAATTGTATTTTGCAGGACATACCACTTTCATTCATGTAGGAAAACAATCTGGAGATTCCTCTCCCAGACACGAAAGCTAGGCCAAGTAAGTTTGTCCTTCTCAAGAACACAGCGAAGTAACAAATAGTTTTTTTTTATTGTTTGCCATATACAGTTTAAAGGCAATCAGTGATTCGGTCATTTATCGTAATAACTACTAAACCTTATCATTTCGCCTATTACACTAGGATCCACATTATACCATTACAAGGCACCAATTTATGGCGTAACCTACCTTCTCCTTTTTTAGGTAAGTATTTTACCACACTAATTGCCTCCACGAGACAACTCTTAGTGTTGAAACTTCAAAACCAATGGGGCGTATTTAGTCTCTTCATGTGGCCTTAGGTTGGCGATGGAAATATACTATTAGACTACACCATAATGCCAATAGTCTTGCAAATTTATTGGCTTATGCTATGACATATGACTAATAGATTCCATTGACCACCTCATCCCATGTCAGCCATGTACCAAAAAACGTAATACTTTCAGCTTACCTGCCTACAGGAGCTGAGCTAGGAGATTGTAACAATTGTTGTGGCGCATTCTTAGTCTAAGATTACACATAGGGTCAGACATATACCCATCGGTTCATCAGTCTTATATATTTTATACCCAATATTAAAACGATTTTTCTGAAAAGTCGTTTTACATATGAACTATGCATGAATTCATACCACGATTTGTTTATTTTAGAAAACAAATCATTTTGTAATAAAAAGTGTCTAACATCAGGTTACACTTCCCAAGATTTTTTTAGAAAGGTTCAGTAAATTCACAAAGTTATTCTTATTACGCAAACTTGCTGTTAGGGACTCGGTGCTTAAGTACACCCTTACCCATGACTTTAGCAGAGACGCCCCATTTTATTAAGTCTCTAAATAATGCTGGTTGACATATTATTTATAGATAGGATTCATATTAGACATTAATGAAACACATAATTGACACAACCAAGCCATAATCTAATGTTGATCCCGATAACCACTTTAGGAATCAACTTGGATCTATCCTGCGGGTTAAACATGACACAAGGCAAGAAGGTACCTTCGGACTCAGCGTCTTCCTCAAGATCACATGTGATTCTCTCTTTGCTCTTGGTGGATCTTCATTCCTCCGTGCTCCCACTAGATCTCCTCTCTCTTCGTACTCTGTAGGTTCTTCTACCTTATCTAGGCTTCCTTGCGTCACGTCTGTCTTAGTTCACATTTAAATTGTAGGGAAAATTCCCGAAGTACACCAGTTGCCCTATGACTGATCACTTTCTAGATCATCTTTTTTGGCTAGCTTAAAATAGACCTGTTGCCTTGACAACTTGCAATACCCAACCATGTGTTGCCACGTGTCCCATAATATTATACCAAAGTAGACCAGTTGTCCTATTATTATACCAAAGTAGGCCAATTGCCCTATGACTCATCACCTCGTAATCACAAATGGGACACTTGTCACTTACTGGTTTGAGTTGCCCAATTATGCAGTTGCCTGCGGTCTAGTTTCGGCTAGCCAAAAAATGATCTAGAAAGTGATCAGTCATAAGGCAACTCGTCTACTTTGGGAATTTTCCCTAAATTAAAGCTACTATACTTCAAATTAAATAACAAGAGGGAATAACAATGGCACACATGCCTCCCTTTAAACCCAAAGCAGTAAAATATAAACAGAATAACTACGTCATAACCACGTAGTTTATATTTTTTTGACTGTGGCTCAGGCTTTTGTCAAGCATGATTCAATTAAAATAGGAATAAACTAATAATAAATTACAGGTGAAAATATTAAGCTATGGTTTGATAGAACCTACTACACATGCACATACACTGCAAGTGTAGCCCATAGTAATAGTAAATGAAAACCACGAGTTTCACATGTACTGTTGCACACCAATGCAACATGTCATTCTCTAAGAATGGTGGTTCTTACCTTATTGTTTTATATTGCCAATTTAGGAAAATTTAACTTTTAAACTTTACGAACCCTACTTACGGTATCCAAAGAAAAACAAAACTTTAACAGCTTGTGAATTAGGTAACAAAAAACCCTGAGTCACCAAATATATATTTGGGAAAAAAGATGTTATAGATTTTTAATAAAAATCTGATTTCCTAAATTACCTGGTTATGTTTTAAATATTTTAAAACCCTAAGTTTCCATATTCTGGAATCCTAAATCACAAATTAGGTAAAACTGAAAAATCATCATTTTATGTAAACTAATTGCTTGGTCACTAAGATTTATTACGGTAGAATTTTATGATCCCATCTAGCTAAGATAAATTAAACCGACCCACCTAGGGTTTAGGTAAACCTGGATCAATCTTTCTTGTTCCCTAAGTTATCTTGTTAATTGTTATTCGTATGATTGTATTTGGTAAACTAGGGTTTCCAAAATATTGTTTTAGCATATTTTTAGAAAAGTTTACACCTTACCAAAAATATCTAAACCCTAAGTCATAAAAAAAGTTTTCTTGCAAACAAAAAAAAAAAAAAAAAAAACAATCCAAGTAAACGATAGTTCCCGCAATCATGACAACACGAATTAGAGTTTTTCATGTTTGATCTCGAATACCCTTGTATCCTTGTAAATTCGACACCCTTAGGGTTTAGTAAACCCTAATGGATCAATTATATGCAATCAAAACATATAAGCCCTAATTAAATCAAAAGTGTGATTAAACCATAGTTGTCAATAAAAAAACCCTAAAACCCTAATTACAAAAATCAATCAGACAACCACATAACTCAATAAAAGATCTAATTTTTAATGGCAATATATGTAGCAACCCACTAACTTCCCTACTAGCTTCCCATAAGTTAGCAAAACCTTACTAACTTAATTTAGGCCCTCACTAAGCATTATTTAGGTTAGCTATGCCTATATCTATTTCCCGAGTAAAATTTTTGCTTTACTATATCACTATTACCTATATGACCTCTAGACAAGCTCACGTATCCACCTATGTCCAACACCACTATGTTTACATCATGTAAACATCCAAGTCTGTCAAGTCTAGGTTATAAACACATTTTCACTAAGTAATCTATCACTCTAGTATACTATACTTATCAGAAACCCTAAACAAACCCTAATTGCACCATATGTGTTTACGGTTATCTCTAAAACCCTAATTGCTTATCTAAACTAGTTTGAAAGTGTTCAAGGCTTAGGTATGAGTTACATTAGCAACGATAGGATATCTTAGACTCTCTAGACCCTAGTACAACTCCCTAGAACATAGGTATAAGTCCCTTAAGCACAAAACCCTAATTATGTCATAAAGTCCCGGAATTAGGTCTAAACTATCTCAAATATTTACCATAAGCTACCACCACTTAGTATAAGCCTTCTAGGACTTAATCTTAGTCACTAAACACTCATAGAACACTAATCTAGGCACTAAAACCTAAGCTAAACCCTAATCTTTCCCTAAGCAAAACTAGGTATAAACTAAACCCAAAACCTAAAACTAAGCTACTTAAGCATCTCAAGCACCTCAACCTAGCTACCTAGCACCTTGCTTACCCTAAGTAGACACCCTATCACCTCCCTAGCTAGCACACAAGGAGGTGGATAACATCCTTGTCACCACCTTGAGTCCACGGCTAAACCACCACCACAACAGGCCTAGGCAGCCCCCTAGCTACTACTAGCCACCCTTAGTCACCTTATAGCTCATCCTAGTCATCATATAGCTACCCTTAGTCACCTTCCCCCCCCGACACCTCCTTCTTCTTTTCTTACTCACTACTCCAAACGCACCCTATAAATAGCGACCTCCCCTTTTCATTTCATTTCACACCTCCCCTCTCTTCTTTATTTTATACCTTCTGTAGTACTAAGCCCCTAGTAGTCCTAGAAGTTGAGTAGTATAGCCCTTGTTCCTTGTCGAGTTCCATTTTTGGCCGAGAAACCCTAAGTCCCTCGTTAACCCTAGTTTCGCCCACGTAAGCTTAAACTTTGATCATTTTAGCTTTAGTACTTACCTAGCATGCTATATAGGAGTATTAGATCACCTAGGAACTCTTGAATAAGCCTTGGTCATTTTCATTTTGTCGATTCCATTTTGAAACCCTAATTTATGTCGAATACATGTTTATATGCTATATTGCCTTATCATGCGCTATAATCTGATTTAGGACACTTATTTAAGTATATATTAGTTGAACATAAGCTAGGAAACTCTTTTGTTTCATAAAAATATAGTTTACATGATTTTAAATTTCTGAAAATATGAAGTCTAGAGACTATTTTTGACATTTCTTAGAAGTAATAAGTATAAGGACCCTTTTTCCAAAGTTCTAAAACCCTAGGATAGAAAGTAAAAGAGTTATAAACTTATAAGGACTAGTTTTGCAAATATTGTTAAGTTAAGGGTATAAAGGGTAAATAGTGAAAGTTATATATTTTAAGCACTATTTCTGTCATTACTTTAAAATATATAAGTATAGGGACTAATTATGTGAAAGTTAGAAAGTTAAATGCTTAATATGTATATATTTGAAAATATAGGGTAGATATTGTAAATATGTGAACTTAAAGGGTACAAACGGACTATTTTCATATAATTATCAAAAACCTATTTTTAGTTAACAACATAACACAATACTAGGGAGCTTCATGTGAGGAGTTTCATTTGGGTATTCGTTTTGACGAGTTTGTTGGGTTTATGATTTAAAGTGCCCTGGCTCCTCAAACGTTTACTACATGACCTCTGGATTATGATGGCCCGAACGGTGTTATGTTATAACCAATATCTAATAACAACATGACACAATACTAGGGAGCTTCATGTGAGGGGTATGTACTTCTGAATTATGATGGCCTGAACGGTATTATGTTAAGTAACATAATACAATACTAGGGAGCTTCATGTGAGGAGTATGTACTTCTGGATTATGATGGCCCGAACGATGTTATGTTATATCTAGAAACCCTAAAAGTGATTACTTGAGAAACTTAAAAACCTAAACTAGGACTTGACATACACACACCTACACTACCCCCAGGATACGTGAGTGAGCTGTCTAAACCCCTACCCTACTTACCTTAGACCCAGGTGAGTTTTCATAGCCTCACTTTTAAATGCTTTACAACCCTGTGAGGGGGATACATGATTTAAATCGAATACAAGTCTTTCTCTTTGGTTATTGCACAAATAAACTACCTGCCACCACTACACAACTAAATTCATGAATCTAATCACTTGCGAGTGAACGCGAATATAATTGATAGATCTATTGGAGTTTGACAACTCCCGTTGGTTTACCCTTTCTAAAGGCACCAATAAGTATTATATTTGAACCCTCTAAAGGATTAACTTTGGCAAGTTATCCTTTCTGTCCCATCATGGTCTGGTCTGCAGTGCCCCATGATCTGGACTATTAACGTGTGGTTCATGAGCTTAGTGCAATAACTTTCTCTCTCTAAACTTTTCCACACATAGGGTTTAAGATGAACCATGTGGAACTTGTATTCAGTCTATATCTACTTAAACCTATGACTCCCACTCAACCTTAGTGTTGACCTTTAAGCATGTTATCCTAGCTAATTAAGCTCTTTAGGAACCCTAGCACGGAGTGGCACTGGACATGAGGACGTCCAGAATAGTTATCATTCACCTTCTTTTGCTTTAAAAATGTATCTTAGGGACCTCTCTTTTGGTAAAAGTATATCTTTTACTGTAAAAACTCTGATGAATAAATGAATGATAACACCTTTTTCAAAAGCGTCTCTTTTCGAGTCGTTTTCTATTATCTTGTCTTTGTATCCATGAAGTAATACCCAGATCAAATTCTGCTGTGATCTATGAAAAATGGGGTGTTACAGATTAGAACCAGAGCCTTGGTTATAGAGAACAAAAGGATTTTCCTATACTATAACCACTTTTTCTAAAAAGTCCTCNGTAAGATAATACAATACTAGGGAGCTTCATATGAGGAGTATGTACTTCTGGATTATGATGGCCCGAACGATGTTATGTTATATCTAGAAACCCTAAAAGTGATTACTTGAGAAACTTAAAAACCTAAACTAGGACTTGACATACACACACCTACACTACCCCCAGGATACGTGAGTGAGCTGTCTAAACCCCTACCCTACTTACCTTAGACCCAGGTGAGTTTTCATAGCCTCACTTTTAAATGCTTTACAACCCTGTGAGGGGGATACATGATTTAAATCGAATACAAGTCTTTTTATTTGGTTATTGCACAAATAAACTACCTGCCACCACTACACAACTAAATTCATGAATCTAATCACTTGCGAGTGAACGCGAATATAATTGATAGATCTATTGGAGTTTGACAACTCCCGTTGGTTTGCCCTTTCTAAAGGCACCAATAAGTATTATATTTGAACCCTCTAAAGGATTAACTTTGGCAAGTTATCCTTTCTGTCCCATCATGGTCTGGTCTGCAGTGCCTCATGATCTGGACTATTAACGTGTGGTTCATGAGCTTAGTGCAATAACTTTCTCTCTCTAAACTTTTCCACACATAGGGTTTAAGCTGAACCATGTGGAACTTGTATTCACTCTATATCTACTTAAACCTATGACTCCCACTCAACCTTAGTGTTGACCTTTAAGCATGTTATCCTAGCTAATTAAGCTCTTTAGGAACCCTGGCACGGAGTGGCACTGGACATGAGGATGTCCAGAATAGTTATCATTCACCTTCTTTTGCTTTAAAAATGTATCTTAGGGACCTCTCTTTTGGTAAAAGTATATCTTTTACTGTAAAAACTCTGATGAATAAATGAATGATAACACCTTTTTCAAAAGTGTCTCTTTTCGAGTCGTTTTCTATTATCTTGTCTTTGTATCCATGAAGTAATACCCCAGATCAAATTCTGCTGTGATCTATGAAAAATGGGGTGTTACAGATTAGAACCAGAGCCTTGGTTATAGAGAACAAAAGGATTTTCCTATACTATAACCACTTTTTCTAAAAAGTCCTCTGTGCTGCTAGACTCCCCAAACTTGCCTTTAGACTCCCGACTTGCCTTTAGGTTAAGATTCCTGACTTGCCTTTAGGTTAGACTTCCCGAATTGCCTTTAGGATAGATTCCTCACTATTGCCTCTAGGATAGATTCTACACTATTGCTATTGGCTTTAGGGTATAATATAGGTTAAGGATCTGCTAAGATACTTTTCCCGGGTATTACAGTTAGATATGTCTTCCTTTAACAATCCTATCATCGTGTTTGATACTGATGATGAGGATACTTCATCAGATAGTTATGAGTATACCCCGGCTACCCCTACTCATTTATCCTCTGATTCTAATTCTCCAGAAGAATTAGCTCAGAACCTCTTAGTTGCCTTAGTTATAGAACTCTCCCCGAATGATCCCTATATGCAAGCATATAATGGTTATATGCAAACATATGGTGGTGATATTCCTACCGTACCCACTTTAACCCCTACTCCATCTATACCCCACTATAATACCCAAGATTACTATGTTCCTGAATTAGTTTCCCCTCCCCGTAAGAAAATACGTATTATACTACCCTCGCCTCCCCTAGGTTTGAAATAGGAAGTAGTTCTTATAAAACGCCTTTAGAAAGGCACGAGGAACAAATTGAGGACATACTTAGTCACCTAGATAAGTTATCCTTAGGACGTATCGAGGAAGTAGAAAATAAGATTAGTGATCTAGGAAAAGGTAGGGTTATAATCCAAAAAGACTATAATAGGTTAGAAAACGAACTAGAGAAAACTCGTAGTCAAATTTCTAAGTTACAAAAGAAATATGAAGGACACGCTGATGAGGTAGTTACAATTCATGTTAGACTTTCCACTATAGAAATGATCATCGAGGATATTAGAGATAGTCATAAGTCTTATATAAGGGATCTGTTAGAAGCAATCCAGGAACTTAAGAACAACAAAGGATCAAAATAGTAAGGTTATAGACTTAGTTTTATAGGTAGTTTAGTTATATAGATAATCTAATAGGTAGTATGTATTAAGTCTTCACTTTGTAAGATATAGGAACAAGTCGTTATAAAAGTTATAGTTTACCTATACTTAGTTACGTATCTCGTATTAGAATCCCCTATGCCTTATAGGAACCACTATAGGCCTACTCTAAGAACTCGAGGTCATTAGAAATTTTAAAACTAGTAATTCTAATCCCTTAGAATAGTATCACTATGCCTTTAGATGGGGGAAACGAACTTCCGAGGAATTTAGTAAATCTTATTAGGAAATCCGCCCTTTTAGTTTTAGGATTCCCTATACTCTATTTCTCCAGTATCAGGCAATGTTCTAAGAGTTAGAACTTGTATCTTCTGTCTCTACGCAAGCTTCTATTAGTTAGAACTTGCAAGAATGTCTATGTCGAATTTTAATCCTCATTATATTCGGCTACGACATTATTCTTATCTCATCTTATCTTACGAACGTCTATAGAATGGCACGTACGAGATCGACTACTCCCACTACTCCCGCCATGGCTCAGGAAGCCATTCGACAACTAGTTGTTGACAGTGTGACTGCGGCACTAGAAGCTAGGAATGCTAACATGGCTAGAAACCCCGAAATTCCTGTAGTGAAGAAGAGTAACTAGAAGGAATTTATGAGCTGTCAGCCCTTCGATTTCAAGGGGATAGAAGGGGCCATAGGACTGATTCACTGGTTTGAGAGGTGTGAATCAGTATTCTCCCGTAGTAACTATACTGAGGATTGTAGAGTTAAGTTTGCTACCGGTACTCTTACCGAAGAAGCTTTGTCTTGGTGGAACTCGTATGCTCAGCCAATAGGAATTGAGGAGGCATACAAGCTCACCTGAACTGAATTTAAGAAGCTTATGATTAAGAAATACTGCCCTCGAACGGAAGTCAAGAAAATGGAAGATGAGTTCTATAACTTGACTGTGAAGGGGAACGATGTTAAAACTTATATTAGGAGATGTAGCAACCCAAAAATCTCATCACTATCATTCCCATTACAAATACCTATAGTAGGTATTTCCTCAGGTAAATTTTTGCTTTTTACATGCATATCATTACATAAGTGACTCTCTAGGCCTGCTCATGTATCTACACAAGGTAATATCTCTACCTACACACCCTATAAACTCTTGGTATGTCAAGCATAGGATTACAATAACACCATAATAAGTAAAACACCAATCTAAAACACTAATCTCATCACAAAACCCTAACTAACACTAAGTAAGCCCTAATTAGCCCTATGTGTTTACAAAACCCTAATTGCTTATCTGAACTAGTTTAAAAGTGTTCAAGGCTTAAGTATAAGTTACCTTAGGAATATTAGAATACCTTAGGACCCCTAGGCATTAGTACAACCCATTAGAGTTTAGGTAGAAGTCTCTTAAGCACAAAACCATAACTAGGTTATAACTTCCCGGAAACTAGGTCAAACCTTCCCAAACTTTCCCCATAAGCTACCACCACTTAGTATAAGCTTCTTAGGACTTAGTATTAGTCACTAAAAATTCATAGGACACTAATCTAGGCACTAAACCCTAAGCTAAACCATAATCACCCACTAAGCAAGATTAGGCTATAACTTAACCCTAATCCTAAAACTAAGTAACTTAAGCACCTCTAGCACCTCAAGCACATTACCTAGCAGCTTACACACCACCTTAGGCTTAACCTAGCACCCTAGCACCCACCTCCATCACCTCCTTGTCACCCTTTCTCCCTAAACCGACTCTACGGTTTCACTACCACCACAAGTAACCCCAAACCGCCTCATAGACTAGCCTTGTCACTCCATAGCTTTCCTTAGTCACCTTATAGCTCCCATGAGTCACCTCCCTCCCCCTCGACACCTCCTACTTGCCTTACTTGCTCGCTACTCCAAACCGTGCCCTATAAATACCCTCGAGCTCACTTCATTTCAAAACCACACCATCCCTTCTTCTCCACCCTAAAAATTCTGTAGTAGTAGTAGTACTCGAGGTATAGAAGGCCTAGGAGTCGAGCAAAGCAAGCAAGGAACCTTGTCGAGTTTATTTTAGGCCGAGAAACCCTAAACCCTAGTTAAACCCTCGTTAGCCCTTCCCTTGATCACGTAAGCTTCTAAACTTGTTCTTTTAGATTTAGTCTAGTTCTAGGATAGTATTAGGATGCCTTAGATCCCTTAGAACCCCTTGCCTAAGCCTTGATCACTAAACTCACCTTCTTCTAACGTTCTTCAAGACCTAAAAACGGGTCCCGACCCGAAACGTCCCGAGGAGGTCAGAACTAGTAGTATAAAACTTATAGGAATTTAGGAACCATAGTCTTCAAGATTAATAATCTAGTGTTTCTAATATAAGCTAGCTCTTAGTCGGTTCAGTGACGAGGTACCCATACGTTTCCCTGTAGAACTCAATTTAACATCTCACCCTGGAACACCTTTTTGCTTCAATAAATAGAGTACAAAGCCTTGATGAGATAGCCGCAATATCAAAGTTGGGAATAGTTTGTTGAACAAATTTGCATGCATAGCGGGTAATATACCCGGGTTCCTTTTCTGAAAATACTAAGCGGGTTGTAAGGTGCGTCATTGATTATATGCATAATTTCCCAAGTAGCCCCTTAAGTTTAAGATATATGATTTAGTACCTCATCCCTCTATCCCCTGTAAGACCACCCATCTCACACACCTTGAGGCGATATCATAACCATTAAATTTCTATCACAATCACCATACCCATCCCGCAGAGTAGGTGAAGACGGGATCTCGACAAACAAGTTTACGGAGTAAAGTTACCCGAGGAGATATTTCCCCTTACACTAGGAGTTGAAACCATTTTTTAATATGAAAGCATGAAAATATAAGTCATACCATAACTAATACATAGTTATAGCCTACACAATCATATACATATATTAGATAAGTTAAAGTCAGGACAAAATAATGTGAAGTTATAGGATAGTATAACTTAAGTAATATAGTATATACAGTATAGGGGTAATTTAGTAAAATATATTAAACTTGAAGGTTATAAAGATCAACCTATTTCCATAATTCAGAACCTATTCTTTAAGTTAGAACACTAACACAATATTAGTGGATGCTTTCATGCTGGGAGTATATGCTGGAAGTTTCGTTTTGACCGGTTTTCGCTGGGTTAAGATTTAAGTGCCCCTGGCCTTCCTCCAAACGATTATTGCATATACTTCTGAATATGAGTGGCGAATGGGTTACTGTTATCAACAAACCCTAATAACAATATAACTCAACAGTAAGGAACTTCGTGTAAGGAGTTATATACTTCTGAATTATGATGGCCCAAACGGTATTATGTTGGCAGCATAATACAATAGTAGGGAGCTTCATATGAGGAGTTATACTTCTGGATTACGATGGCCTGAACGGTGTTATATTATATCTAAGAATCCTAAGATAAAATACTTAATAAACCTAAAACAAAACAACTAGAGCTTGACATACCTACACCACAATAATAGACCTCAAAATACGTGAGTAAGCAGCCTAGACCTCTAGTCACTCTAACATCATTCACATAGCCTAAAGCCCAGGTGAGTTCATAGCCTCACACTCTTTTTAAAACGCTTTCTAAATGCTTTTCAAACCCTGTGAGGGAGATACATGCTACTTTCTTTTTAAAACCAAATACAAGTCTTTTTCTTTGGTTGTTGCACGAGTGATACTATTACTGCCACCATTACATAACTAAAATTCATGAGCCATAATCACTAGCGGGTTTTACGTAAGTGAACGCGGGTATAGTTGACAGATCTATTGGAGTTTGACAACTCCCATTGGTTTACCTCATCCGGGTAACCAATAAGTACTATACTTGAAACCCTAAAGGATTAACTTTGGCAAGTTATCCTACTTGTCCCCTCATGGTTGGGTTTGCAGCTCCCATGACCCGGACTGTCAGTGCGGTTTCATGAGCTTAGTGCAACATACCCACTCTTGATAATTGTGCATGCATCACAATTATCACACACATACACTTTCCCAGATGGGTGTAACATCTGAACCCAGGGGACTTGTATTCACCCACACCCTAAACCTATGACACTCACTCAACACCTAGTGTTGACTTTTAAGCATGTATTCTAGGTAACAAAGCTCTGTGGAAATTGAGGCATGGAGTGGTGCAAAGACTTGCAGGACTTTGCACTCAGTTATCATTCAAGTTTCAAAACAAACATAAATTTTGGGGACCTCCTCTTATAAAACTCTGATGATTTTATTGAATGATAACTCATTCTATAAAACGTCTCTTTTTGAGTCATTTTCTATTACTGTAACTGTGATTCCATGAAGTAATACCCCAACTCTAAATCCACTGCGAAACGCGAAAATGGGGGTGTTACAGGAGATTTCAAGAATTGTCAACTTTGTGTCCTACAATGGTGCCAACTGTTGAAAAGACGATAGAAGTTTTCATCGGAGGTTTACCCTGAAGTATCGAAGGGAATGTTACTACCTCTAAACCGCAAGATGTAGAGGAAGCCATTAACATTACTTTGAGGTTAATGGATCAAGTAACAAAGCACTACTCTGTGCCAGCGCCCAACGATAATAAACGAAAGTTCCACGATGGGTGAGCTTTCGGCAACAATCGTAATACTAATAGTAATCAACGAACCAACCACTATCCTCAACCAAACCCAAGGCAAGAATCTGCTAGAGCTTATGCCGCCACTCCAAATGAGGGAAGTGGTTATGCTGGGAAAGCCCCTCTGTGTAAGAAATGCAATTGGCATCACACAGGGCCTTGTTCCATCAAATGTAATATATGTAACAAGGTGGGTCATCAGCCAAAGGATTGCAAGTACAAAGGACCAGCCACTGGGGGCAATCCGCCACCAGCAACGGTCATTTGTCATGCTTGCGGAGAAAAAGGACACTATTCAAGTAGATGTCCAAAGAAAAATACTGATGGTGCCCAGGGAAGAGCTTATATGTTGAGGGATAGGAATAATCAGCAAGATCCGAGCGTAGTCACGGGTAAGTTTCTCTAAAACCATCATCTAGTTAGAGTACTATTTGATTCTGGAGCCGATAAGAGTTTCGTATCTCTACCCTTTGCCTCTAGACTTAGGATCAAACCCATAGCCTTAGATACCTACTATGACATAGAAATGGCCGACGAAAACTTAGTTAGTACTAACACCGTCATTCAGGGTTGTACCCTAACTTTACTTAACCACCCTTTCGAAATTGATCTTATACCCATATGACTCGGTAGTTTTGACGTTGTTGTGGGAATAGATTGGTTGTCCAAGAATCAAGCTAAGATTCTTTGTGACGAGAAAATCATCCATGTACCTATCAACGGTGAAAATTTAATTATACGAGGAGATCGAAGTAACTTAACCTCATCTCCTGTATCAAAATGGAACGATACATATCATGAGGTTGTCAAGTCTTCGTTATTCAAGTAACGGAGACTAAGCCAGACGAAAAACAACTGGATGAGATCCTTGTAGTCAGGGAATACCCAGAAGTTTTTCCTAAGGATTTACCTGGCTTACCTCTCGTTCGTCAAATAGAATTTCAAATCGACTTAATCCCCGGAGCAGTACCTATAGCCCAAGCACCCTATAGGTTAGCCCCTTCAGAGATGAAGGAACTCTCTGAATAACTCTAGGAATTACCCGATCGAGGTTTCATACGCCCAAGTACATCACCCTGGGGAGCTCATGTCCTATTCGTTAAGAATAAATACGGATCTTTTAATATGTGTATCGATTATCATGGATTGAACAAACTTACTATTAAGAATCGGTACCCATTACCCAGGATTGATGACTTATTTGATCAACTTCAAGGTTCGAGCGTTTATTCGAAAATCGATTTACGATCTAGTTATCATCAACTGAGAGTGAGGGAAGAGGATATCCCTAAGACCGCTTTCAGAACAAGATATGGGCACTATGAATTTCAAGTGATGCCATTTGGTTTGACAAATGCACCAGCGGTTTTCATGGATCTCATGAACCGAGTGTGTAAACCATACTTGGATAAAATTGTTATAGTGTTCATAGATAATATCCTTATCTATTCTCGTAACGAGGAAGAGCACGCTAAACACTTGAGGAGAATCCTTGAATTACTTAAGATGGAGAAACTTTATGCAAAGTTCTCTAAGTGCGAATTCTGGATAAACAAGGATTTCGTGTCGATCCTGCAAAAATTTTAGCCATAAAAAATTGGCCGTATCCTACGAATCCCACCAAAATACGCCAATTCTTAGGACTCGCGGGTTATTACCAAAGGTTTGTAGAGGGATTTTCAAAGATTGCAAAACCTTTAATGGAGTTAACCCAGAAAAATAGGAAGTTTGTCTGGGAAAAAGACCAAGAGATAGCTTTCCAACTTTTGAAGAGAAAGTTGTGTGAAGCTCCGATCTTAGCATTACCAGAGGAAAATGATGATTTCGTTGTTTACTGTGATGCTTCGCATCGAGGTCTTGGAGCTGTATTGATGCAAAGAGATAAGGTTATCGCTTATGCATCACGACAACTTAAATCACATGAGGAAAACTACACCACACACGATCTAGAATTAGGAGCAGTAGTGTTCGCTCTGAGAATATGGAGACATTATCTGTATGGCACAAAATGTACGGTTTTCACCGATTATAAAAGCCTACAGCATATTCTTAATCAAAAAGAGTTGAACATGAGACAACGACGTTGGATAGAACTGCTCGCTGATTACGATTGTGAGATTCGTTAGCACCCTGGCAAAGCTAACGTAGTAGCAAATGCTTTGAGCCATAAGGAACGAATCAAACAACTTAGAGTTAGGTCGTTAGTTATGACTCTCCATTCGGATCTACCTTCTTGAATACTCAAAGCCCAGGATGAAGCCCTCAAAGAGGAAAATCTCATAATGGAGAACCTACAAGGGATGAATAAGGCTTTTGAGGTGCGTTCAGATGGAACTCGTTGTATTAAGAATCGGAGATGGTTACCATATTGTGGTAACTTAAGGAACTTAATAATGCACGAGTCTCACAAATCTAAGTACTCCATCCATCCGGGTTCTGACAAGATGTATCAGGATCTGAAGAAACAGTATTGGTGGCCTGACATGAAGGCATCTATTGCTAGATATGTGGGCAAGTGTTTAACATGTTCTAGAGTAAAGGCTGAATGTCAAAAGCCATCCGGCTTATTGGTACAGCCTGAAATTCCCATTTGGAAGTGGGAAAGGATTACGATGGATTTTATCACAAAACTCCCTAGAATATCTAACGGACATGATACTATTTGGGTTATTATTGATTACCTTACAAAATCCGCTCACTTCAATCCTATACGAGAAACAGATGATATGGAAACCCTTGCTAGGTTGTACCTCAAGGAAATAGTTTCCCGACATGGAGTGCCAATATCTATCATATCGGATCGTGATTCTCGTTTCACGTCGAGATTTTGGCAATCTATGCAAAAAGCCCTAGGTACTCAGATAGACATGAGTACGACATATAATCCTCAGACCGACGGTCAAAGTGAAAGAACTATCCAAACACTCGAGGATATGCTTCGAGCATGTGTGATAGATTTTGGAAAAGGATGGGAGAGACACTTACCGTTGATAGAATTATCGTATAATAATAGTTATCATGCTAGCATTAAGGCAACACCGTATGAAGCACTTTATGGACGTAAGTACAGACCCCCTATCTGCTGACCAAAGTTGGAGAAGTTCAATTTATGGGACCAGAGATAATCCATGATACTAATGAGAAAATAGTTCAAATCCGACAACGCTTACAAGCCGCAAGGGATCGGAAAAAGAGTTATGCCGATGTAAGATGTAAGCCTTTAGAATTTCAAGTCGCAGACAAGGTTATGTTGAAAGTTTCACCTAGGAAAGGTGTCTTTCGTTTCGGAAAGCAAGGAAATCTTAATCCGAGATACATTGGACCATTTAAGGTTTTAGAACGAATTGGTCCGGTGGCCTACCGACTTGAATTGCCGGAAGAACTAAGTAATATACACGACACGTTTCATGTCTCCAATCTTAAGAAGTGTTTATCCGATGAATCACTCATCATTCCTATGAAAGAGCTTCAGTTGGATGATAAGCTCAATTTCACAGAAGAACCAGTCGAAATCATCGACCGAGAGGTCAAAAATCTAAAACATCACCGGATTCCTATCGTCAAGGTACGCTGGAACTCTGAGAGAGGACCAGAGTATACTTGGGAATGAGAGGATCAAATACGTGCTAAATATCCCCATCTATTCTCACCCTGGCCCACTAACACTAGCTAAATCTCGGGACGAGATTTTCTTTTAGGATGGGAGACTGTAGCAACCCACTAACTTCCCTACTAGCTTCCCATAGGTTAGCAAAGCCTTACTAACTTAACTTAGGCCCTCACTAAGCATTATTTAGGTTAGCTATGCTTATATCTATTTCCCGAGTAAAATTTTTGCTTTACTATATCACTATTACATATATGACCTCTAGACAAGCTCACGTATCCACCTATGCCCAACACCACTATGTTTACATCATATAAACATCCTAATATGTCAAGTCTAGGTTATAAACACATTTTAACTAAGTAATCCATCACTCTAGTATACTATACTTATCAGAAACCCTAAACAAACCCTAATTGCACCTTATGTGTTTACGGTTATCTCTAAAACCCTAATTGCTTATCTAAACTAGTTTGAAAGTGTTCAAGGCTTAGGTATGAGTTACATTAGAAACGATAGGATATCTTAGACTCTCTAGACCCTAGTACAACTCCCTAGAACATAGGTACAAGTCCCTTAAGCACAAAACCCTAATTAGGTCATAAAGTCCCAGAATTAGGTCTAAACTATCTCAAATCTTTACCATAAGCTACCACCACTTAGTATAAGCCTTCTAGGACTTAATCTTAGTCACTAAACACTCATAGGACCCTAATCTAGGCACTAAACCCTAAGCTAAACCCTAATCTTTCCCTAAGCAAAACTAGGTATAAACTAAACCCAAAACCTAAAACTAAGCTACTTAAGCATCTCAAGCACCTCAACCTAGCTACCTAGCACCTTGCTTACCCTAAGTAGACACCATAGCACCTCCCTAGCTAGCACACAAGGAGGTGGATCACCTCCTTGTCACCACCTTGAGTCCACGGCTAAACCACCACCACAACCGGCCTAGGCAGCCCCCTAGCTACTATTAGCCACCCTTAGTCACCTTATAGCTCCTCCTAGTCATCATATAGCTACCCTTAGTCACCTCCCCCCCGACACCTCCTTCTTCTTTTCTTGCTCGCTACTCCAAACACACCCTATAAATAGCGACCTCCCCTATCCATTTCATTTCACACCTCCCCTCTCTTCTTTACCTTATACCTTCTGTAGTACTACGCCCCTAGTAGCCCTAGAAGTCAAGTAGTATAGCCCTTGTTCCTTGTCGAGTTTCATTTTTGGCCGAGAAACCCTAGGTCCCTCGTTAACCCTATTTTCGCCCACGTAAGCTTTAACTTTGATCATTTTAGCTTTAGTACTTACCTAGCATGCTATATATGAGTATTAGATCACCTAGGAACCCTTGATTAAGCCTTGGTCATTTTCATTTTGTCGATTCTATTTTGAAACCCTAATTTATGTCGAATACATGTTTATATGCTATATTGCCTTATCATGCGCTATAATCTGATTTAGGAGACTTATTTAAGTATATATTAGTTGAACATAAGCTAGGAAACTCTTTTGTTTCATAAAAATATAGTTTACATGATTTTAAAACTAGTTTTGCAAATGTTTTCATGCATAAGGGTATATATGGTAAATTTTTATGAAAATATGAAGTCTAGGGACTATTTTTGACATTTCTTAGAAGTAATAAGTATAAGGACCCTTTTTGCAAAGTTCTAGAACCCTAGGATAGAAAGTAAAAGAGTTATAAACTTATAAGGACTATTTTTGCAAATATTATTAAGTTAAGGGTATAAAGGGTAAATTGTGAAAGTTATATAGTTTAAGGACTATTTCTATCATTACTTTAAAATATATAAGTATAGGGACTAATTATGTGAAAGTTAGAAAGTTAAATGCTTAATATGTATATATTTGAAAATATAGGGTAGATATTGTAAATATGTGAACTTGAAGGGTATAAACGGACTCTTTTCATATAATTATTAAAAACCTATTTTTAGTTAATAACATAACACAATACTAGGGAGCTTCATGTGAGGGGTTTCATTATTCGTTTTGACGAGTTTGTTGGGTTTACGATTTAAAGTGCCCTGGCTCCTCAAACGTTTACTACATGACCTCTGGATTAAGATGGCCCGAACGGTGTTATGTTATAACCAATATCTAATAACAACATGACACAATACTAGGGAGCTTCATGTGAGGGGAATGTACTTCTGAATTATGATGGCCCGAACGGTATTATGTTATGTAACATAATACAATACTAGGGAGCTTCATGTGAGGAGTATGTACTTCTGGATTATGATGGCCCAAACGGTGTTATGTTATACCTAGAAACCCTAAAAGTGATTACTTGAGAAACATAAAAACCTAAACTAGGACTTGACATACACACACCTACACTACCCCTAGGATACGTGAGTGAGCTGTCTAAACCCCTACCCTACTAACCTTAGAACCAGGTGAGTTTTCATAGCCTCACTTTTAAATGCTTTACAACCCTGTGAGGGGGATACATGCTTTAAATCGAATACAAGTCTTTTTCTTTGGTTATTGCACGAGTAAACTACCTGCCACTACTACACAACTAAATTCATGAATCTAATCACTTGCGAGTGAACGCGAATATAATTGATAGATCTATTGGAGTTTGACAACTCCCGTTGGTTTGCCTTTTCTAAAGGCACCAATAAGTATTATATTTGTACCCTCTAAAGGATTAACTTTGGCAAGTTATCCTTTCTGTCCCATCAAGGTCTGGTCTGCAGTGCCCCATGATCTGGACTGTTAACGTGTGATTCATGAGCTTAGTGCAATAACTTTCTCTCTCTAAACTTTTCCACACATAGGGTTTAAGCTGAA
The DNA here is from genome assembly GCA_014162995.1 of Artemisia annua. Taxonomy (NCBI): domain Eukaryota; kingdom Viridiplantae; phylum Streptophyta; class Magnoliopsida; order Asterales; family Asteraceae; genus Artemisia; species Artemisia annua. Next base: position 11,103 of record LBNU01002222.1, on the reverse strand, counting down.
CCCTGTGGAACTTGTATTCACTCTATATCTACTTAAACCTACGACTCTCACTCAACCTTAGTGTTGACCTTTAAGCATGTTATCCTAGGTAATTGAGCTCTTTAGGAACCCTGGCATGGAGTGGCAATGGACATGAGGGCGTCCAGAATAGTTATCATTCACCTTCTTTTGCTTTAAAAACGTATCTTAGGGACCTCTCTTTTGGTAAAAGTATATCTTTTACTGTAAAAATTCTGATGAATAAATGACTGATAACACCTTTTTCAAAACGTCTCTTTTCGAGTCATTTTCTATTATCTTGTCTTTGTATCCATGAAATAATACCCCAGATCAAATTCCGCTATGATCTATGAAAAATGGGGGTGTTACAATATAAGCAATTACAAAGAACCCTAACTAGGTTATATATGATTATTGTGGCTCTAATACCACTGTAGAGTATTGGTGGTAAACCGCATGACTCATAAAACATGTACAAACGAAAAGAAACAAGCAAAAGCCATGTAGCCCAAAACCCTTGATAGAAAAGTCTCTTAATTAGTGATATAACTTAATCTAACATGTATAAAGGGTGTTTATAGAACTTGTTCCTGCAATTGTGTGTGCTCCTTGACCAATCACAGTGCCTGGAATCACCTTCCTCTTTCTTCCGCTTCCTTGTTCGAACGATTTAAGATTTCTCGAGGAGAATCGCTACTTAGACTGCGTCACGTATCCCCTGATACTGCACAGCTAGAACGAGGGCTATGGACCTATGCAAGTTAGGCGAGTAGAAACTTGGGTAACAAGTCAACAAAGGTTGTCGACTAGGTATAGTCGACTAAATTCGACTTAGTTAAGGGTTTGAGAACCTTTGTCCGATTGATCAGTTGAGAGGAAGAGAGGGGGAGGGTTTTGAATGAATTATGAATCCCTAGAATTTCCTTGGTGTGTTTAAGGGACCTAGGATAATTCTAAAAGGATTATGATTCCTTTAATAATTATCCTTAAGTGATTACAGTTTGTTTAGGAAACAAACTAATCCCCCTTCCAAGAGGGTCGGTAAAAAATGACACAACCCTTAGGGTTTGTGGGTTTTTCCTTTTAATCACTTATATATTTATCACAGATAATATATAAACCCTCGATAATTACCGTTTTATCTCTTAATGAAAATACCACCATATTTTTATCCTCACTATTCTCATTTTATTTCGTCACTTGTTTCTTATTTCAGCTTGCATATTCTGTTTAGTGTGCACCGGTGTGACCCTTTGTCATCTATGTAAAAGTCAGTCGTGAAAGATGTTGTTCTTTTCACATAATACTTTTAATAGTAGCCTTCACACTCATATTAAGGACGTTTTTGTGATGTGGTTATTTAAACCACTTTGTCATTATATGGCGGTTTTTGAATAGTGTTTGTGTAACATCCCGCCTACTCAGACCACAATATTGTCCGCTTTGCCCGCAGGCTCACGGCTTTGCTTTCTGGCCCTCATGTGAGACTTCCCGGTAGGTCACCCATACCAGTGCTACTCTCACATGAGCACACTTAACTGCCAGTTCCTAAGAACCCCACTCGTAGTATACCACAAAACGCGTTGTGTCTAGTAAGGCCAAGATATTACTTATATACCCAGCATCACTCCAAGCCTCAGCCGATGTAGGATTTGCCTAGGGTGTTACAATCACCCCCCCTTAGGGACTCATCGTCCTCGATGAGGTTTGCCCCAACCATCCCGAACGGCTTTGGAGTGGCTCTGATACCACTTGTAACATCTCGCCTACTCAGACCACAATATTGTCCGCTTTGCCCGTAGGCTCACAGCTTTGCTTTGTGGCCCTCATGTGAGACTTCCCGGCAGGTCACCCATACTAGTGCTACTCTCACATGAGCACGCTTAACTGCCAATTCCTAAGAACCCCACTCGCAGTATACCACAAAACACGTTGTGTCTAGTAAGGCCAAGATATTACTTATATACCAAGCATCACCCCTTAGGAATTGAAGGATACCTTATCTGATGAGATTATATCTTTGTCTCACTCGTAGTTCGTTCATAAGAGCATGAAGTTCCATATTTCATAGATGTATTGGCTTATAAATCCAATTCTTGCTTGTACCTTTTTTTTTTTAATTTTATTTTTTATCTTTTTACTTTTTATGTTACTAGCTTCTTGCTAGTTTCTAATAAAATTTTAGTGTTTAAAAAATTTTATGTTTAATAAAATTTTAGTCTTGCTTGTTTTTTATCTCATTCCCCCCCCCCTCCGACACCTCCTACTCATTTTTCTTGCTCGCTACACAAACGGACCCTATAAATAGCGAGCAATCCCTCACCATATCATTCCACACCTCCCTCTCTTCTTTACCACATAAACTTCTGTAGTATAAGACCCTTAGAAGCCTTAGAGATCGAGTAGCTAAGCCTTGACCCCTTGTCGAGTTCTAGTTTTGGCCGAGAAACCCTAGATCCCTCGTTAGGACTCCCACGACCTAGGTAAGCCTTAGCCCTTGTTCTAATAGCCTTAGTACTGATATAGGACACCTAGGATATGCCTTAGAACCTTTAGAGTAGCCTTGAACCTTTTCATTTAGGAGTTTCATTTAGAAACCCTAATTTTAGATAATTACATGTTTATGTGCTAAATTGCCTTATTATGTGATATAGTCTGAATTAGGAGACTTAGCTAAGTATATATTAGCTAAACATAAGCTAGGAAACTTAAATATCTCATTAAAATACAATTTGCATGGAAAAAGGACTAGTTATGCAATAATTTTCATGCATAGGGGTATATACTGTAATTTTCTGAAAATATGAAGTCTAGGGACTATTTTTGACATTTTTTAAAAGTTATAAGTATAAGGACTCTTTTTGCAAAGTTCTAAAACCATAAGATAGAAAGTAAAATAAGTTATAAACTTAAAAGGACTAGTTTTGCAAATATTATTAAGTTAAGGGTATAAAGGGTAAATATTGAAAGTTAGTATAGTTAAAGGACCAATTTTGCCATTTCTCTAAAATATATAAGTATAGGGACTAAATGTGCAAAAGTTAGAAAGTTATATGCTTAAATGTTATAAGTTTATAAGTTCAGGGTAGAAAGTGTAAATATGTAAACTTGAAGGGTATAAACGGACTATTTTCATATAAGTAAAAAACCTATTTTAAGTTAGAAGCATAACACAATACTAGGGAGCTTCATGTGAGGGGTATCATGTGGATATTTCGTTTTGATGAGTTTGCTGGGTTTACGATTTAAAGTGCCCTGGCTCCTCAAACGATTATGCATGACCTCTGAATTATGATGGCCCGAACAGTGTTATGTTATAACTAAACCTAATAACAACATAACTCAATAATAGGGAACTTCGTGTGAGGAGTTATATATTTCTGAATTATGATGGCCCGAACGGTATTATGTTGATAACATAATACAATAATAGGGAGCTTCATATGAGGAGTTATACTTCTGGATTATGATGGCCCGAACGGCGTTATGTTATATATAAAAACCTTAAGTGTCATTAGTTGAGAAAACCTAAACTAAGACTTGACATACACACCCACCTACACTACCCCCAGGATACGTGAGTGAGCTGTCTAAACCCCTACTTTACTTACCTTAAGACCCAGGTGAGTTTTCATAGCCTCACTTTTAAATGCTTTACAACCCTGTGAGGGGGATACATGCTTTAAACCGAATACAAGTCTTTTTCTTTGGTTGTTGCACGAGTAAACTATCTACCACCACTACATAACCAAATTCATGAATCTAATCACTTGTGATATTTTACACAAGTGAACGCGAATATAGTTGATAGATCTATTGGAGTTTGACAACTCCTGTTGATACTCCCTCTCACTGGAGAGTATCAATAAGTACTATATTTGAACCCTCTCTGAAGGATTAACTTTGGAAAGTTATCCTTCCCGTCCCCTCATAGTTGGTCTACAGACCCCATGACCCGGACTGTTAACGTGTGGTTCATGAGCTTAGTGCAATATACCTACTATCACTAACTTTTCCACACATAGGGTTTAAGCTGAACCCTATGGAACTTGTATTCACACTCTATCTACTTAAACCTATGACTCTCACTCAACCTTTGTGTTGACTTTTAAGCATGTTATCCTAGGTAACTAAGCTCTTTAGGAACCCTGGCACGGAGAAGAACTGGACATGAGGACGTCCATAATAGTTATCATTCGTCAGTTTTTGCCTAAAAACGTATCTTAGGACCTCTCTTTTGGTAAAAGTATATCTTTTATTGTAAAAACTCTGCTGAATAAACGAATGATAACACCTTTTTCAAAAACGTCTCTTTTCGAGTCGTTTTCTATTATCTTGTCTTTGTTTCCATGAAGTAATATCCCAACTCTAAATCCGCTGCGATCTATGAAAAATGGGGGTGTTACAGATTGGTATCAGAGCCTTGGTTATAGAGAACAAAAGAATTTTTCCTTAACTATAACCACTTTTTCTAAAAGTTCTCCGTGCCATTAGAATCCCCGAACTTGCCTTTAGACTCACGACTTGTCTTTAGGTTAAGATTCCCGACCTGCCTTTAGGTTAGAATCCCCAAACTGCCTTTAGGATAGATTCCTCACTATTGCCTCTAGGGTAGATTTCCCACTATTACTATTGCCTCTAGATATAACATAAGTTAGAATTATGCTAAGACATTTACCTAGTATGGTAATACAGTTAGATATGTCATCCTTTAACAATCCTATCATAGTGTTTGACACTGATGATGAGGATACCTCATCAGATAGTTATGAGTATACCCCTACCTACTCATCTTCTAGTTCTAATTCACCGGAAGAATTAGCCCAGAATATCTTAGTGAACTTAGGATTAAAGCCTTCCCCTAGGTTTGAAATAGGAAATAGTTCTTACAAAACACCCTTAGAAAGACATGAAGAGCAAATAGAGGATATACTTAGTCATTTAGATAAGTTATCTTTAGGGCGTTGATGCGTAGGGATTGCTTACGCACTTTGTTTTACCTCTCAAGGGATCTCAAGAGGCTTACAATCCCCACCAAGCAGTGTACCTGACCGATGTAGTATAGTGTAGTGGCAAGTACCGGGGGATTGATCGTTCTCTCACAGGGAATAGTGTTCGTTAGGTTAAAGACTACTCTAATTAAGGTCTAAGGGTGGAGGATGATTATTTTTG
>LBNU01002221.1:6499-28763 GCA_014162995.1 Artemisia annua | reverse complement strand
GAGGAATAGAGAAGAACAGTCAAAAATGGCATGTGGGTAAGCTTTAATTTAGTTTAATTCATACTTTTTATTCTTCGCACCACGATTTTGGAATAGGTTATGTGAAAAAACTTTACATTTTTTTAGGTTTCGCGAAGGTATGTTTCCTTTTTATTGCCTATGGGTTTACGGTCATTCGAGTCATTTGTATCAATGGGTTAAAAGCTACTGATTTTGGTTTTTGATTTGCGGTGGTAGGGAGTTAATTGATAAGATACTTCATTTGATGTTTTCTACTCTTCGGCTTATAGGTAAGTACCCTAATTAGTAAGTACAGTATGATATAAAGAGTATTGGTTTTGTGGTTTCTTTGTTTTGGTTTTTATGTGCAAAAACAATAAGTCGATGACCATGTAAAAATAAGCAATAAAAAAAATGGACTTTGGATTTTTAAGAGATTTTTTAAGTTGTGGTGAAACCAAGTGCTCGAAAACAAGTTTGGATTGGTACCCAAGTGAGGAGATGAGAGTGAGTCAAAAGAAGTTGTGGTGTCAAAGGGTGGAGGTAGTTCTAGCAATAGCACGGTAGAGGAGAATGACAAGAAGCCATCGGTTCGACCTTATGTCAGATCTAAGCTGCCTAGACTCCGGTGGACAAATGATCTGCATCTTCGCTTTGGTCAGACAGTTGAGAGGCTTGGTGGGCAAGATAGTAAGTGATAATATATGGTTGTATGTTCTTTAAGTTTGTTATAGAACTGCTAGACCAAACATCTTTTCTTGATTGTTTTAATTCCATTATGTGTGCAGGAGCAACTCCAAAAATGGTTCTTCAACTGATGAATATTAAAGGACTTCACATCGCTCATGTCAAAAATCATTTACAGGTTCTTATAGTACTGCTGATGATTAAAGAAAAAATTGTTCAACTGTTTAATTTTATTTTCAACTCTTTACATAAAAAAGAAGCTTTTAATCTATTTGTGATGGGTGTTTAATTGTTTTAGATGTATAGAGGCAAAAAATTCGACGACGCAAGCCAAGGTCTGCTAATTGTTCATTGTCCTTTATTTCTAATAATCAATAAGTTAGGGTTCATCATATATCTCTCTACTCTTTGGTTGTAAGATCTTTAACAATTTGGGAGTATTGTTGTCGGTGATCCTAGGATCGAAGGTGGAGATCGTAATATTTACAAGTTGAGTCAACTCCCTATGCTTCAATGCTATAATCGAAAATATGATTCAGCCGTCAGGTAATTAAAACCTAGCTATATTTCAACTAATTACTAAAAAAATAAGAGATTAGCATTTATCCGTCACTTCTCTCTAGCAGGTATGGCTTAACATTGGGAAATGGTGATTAATGTTGAACAATCAACCGGACGCTCTGCTTAGGGAAACAGCTCATGCTGATGGCGATTTCAACTGTAAAATAAGCTATTCTCCTTATTGAGGAAACATAAACCAGGCAAGATCTCATCTGCCACTCTTAATAGATAGAAATATGTTTTAACCTATGTAACTTGGACATGGCCCGTACCGCATTAGACGGCACATTACTGTTAGCTATACACATATGGCATGTTTGAGGCGTAACGATCTAAATCGTCCCGCCCAATGCTGCCACTTCTAAGACTAAATTAAAAGATAAAATAAAAAAAATTCTCCGTTACGTTACAAACGGATCTGTGGTAGGGGTATTTAAATGAACTTTCATTTGTTACAAAATTTTCTAAGATTATTAGCAACAGTGAAGTGAGAACATCTTCTAACTTGATATAGTTTTATATATACTGGACTAAAACAATATAATTGATTGTTATATGAAAGTAGCGGATTAATTAATGGAAATCTTTTTTGCTTCTCCACTCTAACAGGTTAAAGGTATTGACCCTGATCATGTACATTCTTATTTTTGCATAGTTGCTGGTGCTGGTATGCTTTCGGGATTCAAATAAAGATGCAATTGATCTTCTTTATGGCCCAAATCATTGATGAAGCTGAAGACGAGTGGAGCCACAACAAATGCCAGTAAGCTAATCTATATAAATGAAAAAGGGTTACACATGTGTCTGTAACAAAAGACTTTCTGTACTTTCATGTGGAGTTTTTCTTTTTTGGGCATTTTTGCAACATACTGTATACATTATAGTGCTTAAACGCAAAAAATTTCCTTCGTATGAATGATTCGAACAAAATGCCAAACACTAAGCACAATCTAAATCCCCGCCGCGGGGGCTTCCTCCTTGTTACTTTCCATAATTAATGACAATATTTGAATTTATTAAATTAAAATTAAATCTTAATTTATGACATCAGCAAGAATTAATCTTTTAATCTAAACCATAGATCCATTATGAAAAAACTAATCGAACGGCTATACTTTGACATGATGATGTAATAAGGTTTCTCTTTTATTATATATTAGAGATTAGAGATTAAAGAAGATTAGAGATAATAGCTTCATGAAATGGAAAGGAGGTCCACCGAATGTTAACAAAAAGATATCTAATCTATTATGGACATAGGTTAATTTATATATTATGTGGAAATTGCAATAGTAGCTTGGGGAAGGTTAAACATAGTAAAACCCAAAAATCATTCTTCATGAGGTCGGGGATGCTCGAAATAAAGGTTAAACATAGTAAAATTAGATTAAAGAATTGGGGAAGGTGTGTGTGTTTTTCTAGAGAGAGAAAGGGAAAACCACACACACCTAAAGATACAAAATGAACATCCTCCTCTCCTAGTTGCCACTAGGAGAGTATTTACACTTGATTGGCTCAAAACCTAACAGGTATTGTCACACGAGCTAGCCACTTGTGAATGGCTAACCGTAACAAATAAACCCTGAAAGTCTAGAGCACAATGCAATAAAATCCTGAGGAGTACAGTGTTTCCCCGGGTCGTTAAAGTCCCAACGAGGTTGAAATTGTATTTGAAAAACGTTTTTGGGAAGAGTGATTTGGGAATAGTAACCAGATTGTGAATGATTATTTGGATTTTTACACTTAAACCAGAGATTTTACTGCTTTCATAAAATATAAAAATACAAAAAGAATCTTCCTCCACCCTTAGACCTAGATTAGAGTAGCTTTTAGCCTAACGAACACTATTCCCTGTGAGAGAACGATCAATCCCCCGATACTTGCCACTTCACTATACTACATCGGTCAGGTACACTGCCTGGTGGGGATTGCAAGCTTCTCGAGATCCCTCGAGAGGTAAAACGTAGTGCGTGTTGCAATCCACACGCATCAACGTAATTATAAACTTAATTGCTATGTTGTTGCTTTATGTAGCTTGTGTTTGTGTTGTGATTGATTTATGTGGACTTGCATACATAATACACTAGACATGATTTAAGTTGCCATGTCACGTGTACGTTAAGGACCCGAATGTTAATTAGCAGAATTGATCATATGATGTTGCGAAGTCTCGAGCCTTAAGCAGATTTTAAGTAGCAAGTGTTAAGCTTAACCCGCACTTGGTCTATTTAGATCAAGTGTGCTAAGTAGCTCATTCGGGGACAACGTATACCGCCCCTGGTGAGGTTCAATCTAAGTAGAAGAGTAGCACCGTTGGGAGTGGTTGACCCTAAGCAGAATGCGGACTACTCATGGATTGGTTATGCCTTTTCATAACGACGCCGATGGACCCCGAAAGGTTAACCCATCATGTCGGGTGTGAGGTTCCCTGTGAGCAGGGACGGAACTTGAACGCTGTTGGTGAGGGGGCCAACTTGAAAAATATTTGTTTTAGGGGGGCTTTTAGGGGGGCCGATATGTACTACGTTAAAATTTTTGTATTAAAAATGACAAGAAACATATATAAAAGAGTATTAAATGTATATAAGGTCAAAATTTTTGGGGGGGCACTGCCCCCCTCGGTTCTTTCTAAGTTCCGTCCATGCCTGTGAGGTCCTATGACACACAAAACCTTAATGTTGATTATAAATGGCATAACCTTAAGCAGATAAAGTAGCTAAGTAGATTAAGCAGTTAAAGCAGAAATTAAGGATTGCTAGGCATATTGTAGGATTTGATAATCCTAATTGAGTAGAACTTGCTGATGTGAATATTTGTGCCTTATGTATGCATGAGATTACTTTTGTTGAAATATTTTAAATTGACAATCCTTTTGTTGTACTAACCTGTTATCTTACTCAGCTTTATAAGCTGACACTTGTGTTTTGTGGAAATTATGTTGTGCCCTCAGGTTAGGTGTTGATCAGAGAATAAAGTAGTTTGTTCGTGAGACGGGTAGCTATTTCTGAAGCTAGAGGATGTTGGCTTTTTAGTTATCCTTAGTTGCTTTTCATTTAAGTAGACTTCATTTGGTTGTTGAGACTTGGTCATTAGACCAAGAGTAGTGGTGTTGGATTTTTTGAGTGTGGGTTGGGGCAAATTGCGACATGTGGCATGTGTTGATAATGAAAGTTTGTAAAAAAAAGGGAGTAGTGGGATGGGGCGTTGAAGCTTTGGGTTATTTATTTATTTTTTTTATTTAACACTTTTATTTTTGACGTTAAAGCTTTAAAATTACACAAGTTAACGTTAAATCTTTATAAATTGTTTAAAAATACTTAAAAATATAAAAAAAAATTAAAAATCAACGCTGGCATTAAAGATAAGATTTTACACTGTTAACGCTCAGTGAATTGAATGTTAACATTTAATTTTCAGCCTTTTTACTTATATTTTCATCGTTAACGTCAAACAAAGTAATAAAAAAACTTAATAATTATATTTAAAATTAATAAAAGTAATATTAAAAAATAATAAACAACCTTCAACGCCCGTTGATGCATCAACGGTCGTTGGATTTTATATGGTTCAACGGGCTTCAACGCCCCATGAGGGTGGGCCAATGGGCGTTGAAGGGGCAACTGAGCCCACTTCAACGCCCCACTACTCTTGGTCTTATGGTTGGTTATTGTCTTGTGGATTTCTTTAATTATTGTGATGATACGTGGCATGTAACACCATTATGATGTTTTATGATCCTGTTAGGAATTAATTGAGATTTTTTAAATGTCGCTTCCGTATTTTATTTAATGGAGTTATGTCTTAAGTTGGAAAAATTAAACAATATGTCTACGGGCTTAGGGCTTATTTGGTTTTCGCCTTATGTTTCATAAGCTTATTTTTTGTGACTTATGAAACATAAGCCGAAAACCAAACAAGCCATAAGCCCGTTATATAACCCCGTTATATAAGCCTAAACAAACATAAGCCGAAAACCAATCAATATGTCTACTTCTACTTTTCGGCTGGAAAACTAACGCTTTCTAACCAAACTAATTACTAGATAATTATTTTTTCATAATAACTAACCAAACGCAATACGTCTACTACTACAACAAAACAAACTAACATTTAACCAAACTAATTACTAGATAATCATTTTTTCATTATAACTAACCAAACGCAATACTAACTAACCAAACGCAATACTAAGTATTACTAATAACCATAAAAATGAAGAAACAAGGTGGATATGTAACAAATAACAACATACTGATTCTCGTCTCGCTCGGGCTGTTGCTGTCACGCTCGGCTGTGGTCTCTCTCGGGCTACGGACTCGGGCTGCTGCTGTCACGCTCGGCTGTGGTCTCTCTCGGGCTACGGACTCGGGCTGCTGCTCTCACCCTCGGCTCTCAAAAACTGTTGGTTAAAAATAAAGATAAAAACTTGTTGACGGCGACATGTCGTCGGGATACCAAAAGTTAATTGATGAGACGAAAAATGTTACGTTTTTAGGGGTCGGTTTGAGTCCTAATTCGTATATTTTTGGTTTGGATTTCACCCAAAGTCGTTTCTTTTCTCATTTTAGGTACTTTTGAAGGGAAAATCACAAAAGAAGCATTTTCGGGCGTTTTCGGAGTGAAAAAGTGCGGAAAACAACAAAAACTCAAAAGACCTTGAAGATTACAGAAGGTGACGCCGTCACACTCTACAAGGTGACGCCGTCAGGAACAAGTGAAGTCCAGAATTGGAAAAATACTCGTGACGGGCCAGAGAGTTCGTAGTGCAAATTGGTGACGCCGTCAACCAAGGCCGTCAGATCTGGAACCAGCAATTATGACCACGTCAAGGAAGGCCGTCTGAAAACCCTAATCGCCGAGCTGACGACGTCACCTATTGGGTTGACGCCGTCAGCCCGCGTTTTCTATATATATAGAACGATTTTTCTTTACTTTATATAACTTTGGAGAACTAGAGTCGAATTTTGGTGTGAAGAACTTTAGGGTTAAACCCTAGTTCGTGTATTAGTGACCTTAGAGGGTATCCTAACCCCTCTAACTTGCATGTTTAATCCAAGATAAGTCTTTATTCATACAATATGTCTATGTGTTGTGTGATTTATGCTTGTACTTGTCTTTCTTTTAACATGCTAGGCTAATTTACTTTGTGTTTGCTTAGATCTAATGAAACCTAACTATTGATTATCATGTGATGTGTATGTTGTGATTGTATTTGGATGAATGTTTCATCTACGTTAGACTAGAGAAAACTGGCTAATCTCCTATACGGTAACAAGCTTGAACGTCTTTAGAAACGTGAATCGTATGTGCGTTATCGATTTTAAGGTAGTATTTCATGCATAGGTTGCTATCGGTGAGCTCATGATAGGATGCTTGACGTATCGTCATAGAGTGAGGTAGGAACTTATAGAGTTAGGGAATTGAACGCACTCCCTACGACTTGTTAGGAATACACCCGTCATCCACGCAAACTCAACATACTAATTACATGGTAAAAGATAGTTAGGGAGTAATGAAATCTAAGTAAACACTATTCTCCACCACTGATTTTCTCTAAAACAAAAAAATACAAAAATATAAGTAGCTTAGAAGTAGATAACTTGGGTTAGTTGACTAGCAACTAATTCCGCCCTATCCTCCAAAACCAGAGATTTTACTGCTTTCATAAAATATAAAAATACAAAAAGAATCTTCCTCCACCCTTAGACCTAGATTAGAGTAGCCTTTAGCCTAACGAACACTATTCCCTGCGAGAGAACGATCAATCCCCCGGTACTTGCCACTACACTATACTACATCGGTCAGGTACACTGCCTGGTGGGGATTGCAAGCTTCTCGAGATCCCTCGAGAGGTAAAACGTAGTGCGTGTTGCAATCCACGCGCATCATTAATAAAAAAATAAAATAAGGTTACCTATGTCTTGGTTATCACCTCTCGGGCTGCTGCTCTCACCCTCAGCTCTCGCTCTCGCTCTCGGCTATCACCTCTCGGTTGTATAAAAAAAAACATAATCAATTACTTAACAATTAACATTTACTAACAACAATTAACATTTCCTAACCACAATTAACAAAATCAAAAAATTAACAAAATTAAAAAAAAATACCTTCGGTAAAAATAAATAGAGGGGAAGAAGAATGGAAGGATTAAATAATAGAGGGGTTGGGGAAAGAATTAAACATGACAAGAAGTGGGGAAGAAGTGCACAGTGGTGCTCGTGAAGTGGTTGTGATGGTGGAGCTGTGGTGGTGGTGGTGGTGTTAGTATCAGGGGTGGTGGAGGAGCTGTGGTGGTGGTGGTGGTGTTAGTATCGGGGGTGGTGGAGGAGCTGTGGTGGTGGTGGTGGTGGTCTTATAATCGCCGGTAGTCTTCAATAATTGAGAGAGTGATAAACTTTTTTTTTTCAAGTGTTTGACCGGATCTAGTTTTGTAATACCTTCTCTATTCCCGTCGACATGTCGACGGGGATATAAAGTAAATTTTTTATACTTTTATATTCCCGTCGACATGTCGACGGGAATATAAATAGATTTTGTCGTTTACGTTTGGCGGGGTGTACAAATAATTCACGAAATTTTGGCGCTTATATTGCCGTCGACATGTCGACGATAATATTAAAAATATAAAAAAATTTCTTTTTATTCCCGTCGACATGTCGGCGGGAATATAAAAGTAAATAATTTTTTTATATTAAAGTAATATTAATTACTTTAATATAATTTATAAAATTATTTATTATAAATAATTTTATAAAATATTAAAAATGAGTTTTATAAAATTAAAAAATTGCATCTATATAATTAAAAAAAATTATTTATTATAAACGAATGAGCCGAGATGCTATGGTTGTACACGAGATGTTAAACGAACGAGCCGAGATGCTACGGTTGTACACGAGATGTTAAACGAATGAGCCGAGATGATATGGTTGTACACGAGATGTTAAACGAACGAGCCGAGATGCTATGGTTGTACACGAGATGTTAAACGAACGAGCCGAGATGATATGGTTGTACACGAGATGTTAAACGAACGAGCCGAGATGATATGGTTGTACACGAGATGTTAAACGAACGAGCCGAGATGATATGGTTGTACACGAGATGTTAAACGAACGAGCCGAGATGATATGGTTGTACACGAGATGTTAAACGAACGAGCCGAGATGATATGGTTGTACACGAGATGTTAAACGAACGAGCCGAGATGATATGGTTGTACACGAGATGTTAAACGAACGAGCCGAGATGATATGGTTGTACACGAGATGTTAAACGAACGAGCCGAGATGATATGGTTGTACACGAGATGTTAAACGAACGAGCCGAGATGATATGGTTGTACACGAGATGTTAAACGAACGAGCCGAGATGATATGGTTGTACACGAGATGTTAAACGAACGAGCCGAGATGATATGGTTGTACACGAGATGTTAAACGAACGAGCCGAGATGATATGGTTGTACACGAGATGTTAAACGAACGAGCCGAGATGATATGGTTGTACACGAGATGTTAAACGAACGAGCCGAGATGATATGGTTGTACACGAGATGTTAAACGAACGAGCCGAGATGATATGGTTGTACACGAGATGTTAAACGAACGAGCCGAGATGATATGGTTGTACACGAGATGTTAAACGAACGAGCCGAGATGATATGGTTGTACACGAGATGTTAAACGAACGAGCCGAGATGATATGGTTGTACACGAGATGTTAAACGAACGAGCCGAGATGATATGGTTGTACACGAGATGTTAAACGAACGAGCCGAGATGATATGGTTGTACACGAGATGTTAAACGAACGAGCCGAGATGATATGGTTGTACACGAGATGTTAAACGAACGAGCCGAGATGATATGGTTGTACACGAGATGTTAAACGAACGAGCCGAGATGATATGGTTGTACACGAGATGTTAAACGAACGAGCCGAGATGATATGGTTGTACACGAGATGTTAAACGAACGAGCCGAGATGATATGGTTGTACACGAGATGTTAAACGAACGAGCCGAGATGATATGGTTGTACACGAGATGTTAAACGAACGAGCCGAGATGATATGGTTGTACACGAGATGTTAAACGAACGAGCCGAGATGATATGGTTGTACACGAGATGTTAAACGAACGAGCCGAGATGATATGGTTGTACACGAGATGTTAAACGAACGAGCCGAGATGATATGGTTGTACACGAGATGTTAAACGAACGAGCCGAGATGATATGGTTGTACACGAGATGTTAAACGAACGAGCCGAGATGATATGGTTGTACACGAGATGTTAAACGAACGAGCCGAGATGATATGGTTGTACACGAGATGTTAAACGAACGAGCCGAGATGATATGGTTGTACACGAGATGTTAAACGAACGAGCCGAGATGATATGGTTGTACACGAGATGTTAAACGAACGAGCCGAGATGATATGGTTGTACACGAGATGTTAAACGAACGAGCCGAGATGCTATGGTTGTACACAAGATGTTAAACGAACGATTCGAGATGCTATGGTTATACACGAGATGTTTTCCATTTTCCCACCTAACTACTTATCCTCACAATATAAATACACACACACACTCATCTAACTAATAAAATACACACACTCATCTCACTATATCTCTCTCTCTATCTTCCTCTAGCAGTTTCCGTTTTCCGGCGACACCAGCAGTTTCCAGCCGCCGGAATCTTTTCTGGCCACCACCTTTTATCACCTCAACTTGTAGATCGGGCCACCCCGGTCACGATTCCACCACTCACAACCACAAACACACAATGTTGTTGTTGTTGCGGTTATCGTTGTTGTTGTTGATGTTGTTGTTGTTTGTTGATGTTGTTTGCTGTTGTTGTTGATGTTATTGTTGTTGTTTAATAAAATGTTGTTGTTGTGGTAACTAATGTTGAATGTTCTTTATATTTTAAATTCGTACGCACAAATAATAGAAGTGGTAACTGATGTTGAACGTTCTTTATATTTTAAATTCGTACGCACAAATAATAGAACTGAAGGAACAATATCACAATTATCAAACACGAAGGCAAACTGTTTATTTAAACAAGCAAGGGTTCTCAACCACATGCTTTTTCATACAGACTCAAATTAAACAACTCGACAACCAAACTAAACAACTCGACAACCAAAGGAAACAACTCAAACTAAACAACTCGACAACCAGACTAAGCAACTCGACAACCAAAAGAACATTGTTTTCCCACCTAACAACTTATCCTCAAAATATAAATGCACACACACACACACACTCATCTAACTAATAAAATACACACACTCATCTCACTATATCTCTCTCTCTATCTTCCTCTAGCAGTTTCCGTTTTCCGGCGACACCAACAGTTTCCGGCCGCCGGAATCTTTTTCTGGCCACCACCTTTTATCACCTCAACTTGTAGATCGGGCCACCCCGGTCACGATTCCACCACTCACAACCACAAACACACAATGTTGTTGTTGCGGTTATCGTTGTTGTTGTTGATGTTGTTGTTGTTTGTTGATGTTGTTTGCTGTTGTTGTTGATGTTATTGTTGTTGTTTAATAAAATGTTGTTGTTGTGGTAACTGATGTTGAACGTTCTTTATATTTTAAATTCGTACGCACAAATAATAGAACTGAAGGAACAATATCACAATTATCAAACACGAAGGCAAACTGTTTATTTAAAACAAGCAAGGGTTCTCAACCACATGCTTTTTCATACAGACTCAAATTAAACAACTCGATAACCAAACTAAACAACTCGACAACCAAAGGAAACAACTCAAACTAAACAACTCGACAACCAAACTAAGCAACTCGACAACCAAAAGAACATATCAAACGAAACAACCCATTTATTTTTTTTGCGGCTACTTCCCGCTTTGCTCGAACTCACACCATCTTTTCCCTTCCTTGCTCTCATTTCCTTGATATATGCAAATGTAGCTTCAACATTTGTGATCCTATTTCCCAGATTTGTAAGTTCGGCGTCGACGTCAAACGTGCTTTCAGCTTCATCGTCACCTCCAACGGCAGCAGTTTGAGCTTCAGCAGCATCTAGCTCTTCCATGTACTCTTTGTAGTACGACTTTTTCCTACACCATTCAATAATCCTGTCTCTCATCCATGGTTCAGCGTCCTTAAAAGAACCATACTCCTCATAAACTGCATGACCCCAATGTAACATAACTTCATTAAAGAGGAGCTCGTGTGACAATATTTTTTAGTACTCCTCTTCAACTGTGCAACCACGCCAAGTCATGTGTGTCTTGTAAAATGAGACGGAAATGTTTTTGTGAGAATGTATATAGGTAAAAAATGAGACGGGAATGATTTTGTTAGGATATATATAGGAAGAATTTTTGGGCAGATAATCCCGTCGACATGTCGACGGGATAGATAAAGCAAACCAGTAATTAACGTTAATCACACGTTAATTATGTAATAATTCGTGATTAATATTTTCCCGTCGACATGTCGACGGGATTAACTGGCGGGATAATTTCGTGCCCAAGTTCTGTCAATAATTGAGGAGCCAAAAGTTTGACCAATATGATCCCGTCGACATGTCGACGGGATAATGTTGGTATGAATATTTCAACGCTGCTTGGCTCGGTCAAGCCATATTTTTGTCGTTTTGTGCCCTATGCCGTCGACATTGTGTCGACGGGAAACTCTTCGTCACCTGTTCTCATTATTCTTCTAGTGTTGGAAGGGAAATAAGGGGGAGTTATCACAATCTTTGTTCATAATCACAATATACACAAACCTTACACGCTTCTACACTAAAATACCGAAGTTATACCATGATTAACGGGCTTGATCTCGAAATCCCTAAGTTATCGATGTGTTAGGCATATATTAGATATCACAATCTTTGTTCATAATCACAATATACACAAACCTTACACGCTTCTACACTAAAATACCGAAGTTCTAAACCAAAATCCAGAAACAAGTTTCAAGTTTGGAGTTCTTGTTCAAGTTCGCAAGACCATTCGTTTTCTTTTACATTCTCTTTCTTATCTTTCTCTCTTTCAAAACTAATCACAAAAAGTTTCTTATGTAATCTTGCAGTAACCATGAAGAAATATGCTGCTGATATTAAATCCATAATAAACGCACATGCTTTGATAAAGCCCCATATCCATAAAACCACGGTTATGTCCTCGACGAGCCTAAACTCTATGTCACATAAAACCCTATTTTTTAAATGCGAGTGTTTCCAGAAGAGGTAAAAAAAATGTCTTCTTTTCTTTTCAAATCCATAACTTTTTGTTGACCTGAAACGAACATGTATAACCCATAAAACACATAACTTCATGTAATTCCGAATTTTTTTAGTGAAATTAAAGAGGTATTATGTCTTAAAAATATACTTTCTATGTCTCTCGGTCTTTTTGCTTTTAACAAATCTAAACTTCCACCTTTACTTGTTATTTAATTGAGCCTATTTTTGCTCATTATAAGGATTTGAAATCTTTATGTAATGTTTTTTTCTTTGATGATTATATTAGTGGAGCTTTTAAATTTAGAGGTGCATCGAATGCTGTTTTTTCACTCGATGAAGAACAAGCAGGCAAAGGAGTTGTAACTCATAGCAGGTAAGATACCACTGCTGCTAAGGATACTTTGATAGTTGAGGTCAAACTCAATAATTTCAGCGTAAAAAATATTTATGGGTATCAACAATTGTTTAAAACAAAGGGTACATATAAAACAAGCATACAAAATTAATTTTAACCGTTTAAATTAGTTTGCCCTTAATATCTATTGACTTAGTTTGTCCTTAATATCCTAATATTGACTTTTTGAATGTACATGTGTTGGTAAACAAATCTTGCAAGGATACTTGATTTTGGACAAATTGTGCAAACTTAACAAGGGAAACATAACCTCCAAATTAGCGATCACCTAGAAACGTAATATTGTGATTTAAAAAATTCCTTCTTGTTTTATTTTTTAAATCTAGTGGTAATCATGCTGCCGCACTTTCTTTGGCCGCAAAAATGCGTGGCATTCCGGCATACGTAGTGTTACCAAGGAACGCACCGAGGTGCAAGGTGAAAAATGTTAAGAGATATGGGGGCAATATCATATTTAGTGACAGTAACATGTTATCTAGAGAGGAGATAACAAAGAAGGTACTACGTGACACTGGAGCTGTTCTCGTTCCTTCATCTAATGATGCCCGTATCATAAGGTATTTTAAATTATTTGAGTTTTTAATGCTTATAAATATTTGAACTAGTGGATTTAATAACACATTACGTGTCAAATATAAGGTTCTTGCCAAATATTAAGATTTTTGACTTGTTAAAAATTTAGCGAGTTAAAAACGAAGCTATTTGACGACTTGTAGGTCACGTGTGTTTGGTTGATGTTCACGATCATATTATATATAAAACTTTCATGAAACCGAAACAAGAAAAAATTAACACAATTACCAGTGGCGGAGCTAGAAAAAAAATTGTGGGAGGGCTGAAACAAATTTCTTTCAAGAAATACATTAGATGGGAGGGTCGAGGTGAAACAATTTTTTTTTTAAACACATGAAATCGCGAAAAATTACACTAACGGGCTTAGGCCTAGGGGGCCGGGACCCTTCCCGGTCCTCACTAAGCTCCGCCCATGACAATTACATAAAGGAGGAGACATATCAGGAGAATTAAAACCTTTCCTTATAGTGGAAATCAATAAACTTTAAGGAGCGTATTTTTTTTGTACGTTTCGAAACCTAATTGTATTATAATGTAGTATATATATGTAGATAGATAAGAAAAGTAGACATCTTACAATATTAACGAATAAAATTTCATTATGTGCGCACCTTATTTGACCCAAAGCAAAGACAATTATCGAACCAAGACAAACCAGCCCAATCCAATCCAACCCAATACAATCTGGCCNGGCTGCAAAAATGCGTGGCATTCCGGCATACGTAGTGTTACCAAGGAACGCACCGAGGTGCAAGGTGAAAAATGTTAATAGATATGGGGGGCAATATCATATTTAGTGACAGTAACATGTTATCTCGAGATGAGATAACAAAGAAGGTACTACGTGACACTGGAGCTGTTCTCGTTCCTTCATCTAATGATGCCCGTATCATAAGGTATTTTAAATTATTTGAGTTTTTAATGCTTATAAATATTTGAACTAGTGGATTTAATAACACATTACGTGTCAAATATAAGGTTCTTGCCAAATATTAAGATTTTTGACTTGTTAAAAATTTAGAGAGTTAAAAACGAAGCTATTTGACGACTTGTAGGTCACGTGTGTTTGGTTGATGTTCACGATCATACTATATATAAAACTTTCATGAAACCGAAACAAGAAAAAATTAACACAATTACCAGTGGCGGAGCTAGAAAAAAAATTGTGGGAGGGCCGAAACAAATTTCTTTCAAGAAATACATTAGATGGGAGGGCCGAGGTGAAACAATTTTTTTTTAAACACATGAAATCGCGAAAAATTACACTAACGGGCTTAGGCCTAGGGGGGCCGGGACCCTTCCCGGTCCTCACTAAGCTCCGCCCATGACAATTACATAAAGGAGGAGACATATCAGGAGAATTAAAACCTTTCCTTATAGTGGAAATCAATAAACTTTAAGGAGCGTATTTTTTTTGTACGTTTCGAAACCTAATTGTATTATAATGCAGTATATATATGTAGATAGATAAGAAAAGTAGACATTTTATAATATTAACGAATAAAATTTCATTATATGCGCACCTTATTTGACCCAAAGCAAAGACAATTATCGAACCAAGACAAACCAGCCCAATCCAATCCAACCCAATACAATCTGGCCCAAAACAGTTTGGCCCAAAACTTATCCGATTAGAACCTAAATGAAACAGGCTTAATACTATGTCAATCACCAAAATTTAGCCCACTTTTACTTCTCGACCAAAATCTTTTTACCCTCAAATGAATACAACACTACACAACCCTAACACGCTACCCATTTTCCTGTCTATAAACAAACATCACATCCTTTCTCTCAACTAACACTCTCACACAAATATGAACCACTCTTTTATGATGAGAAAGCTTTAGTCTTGAATTGTTTTGGTTCTTTGTTTCTTGTTTTAAGATCGATGACTGGTTGTTCTTTGATTTAAGATCCCTTGCAACCAAACATTTTCTTTCAGGCTCAACGCTACTCTCAATCGAACTCATGGCTTTTGATTTCTTTCAAAGTTCCTATCGCTCCTTTTGTCCGTGGACTAGACTGCCTTCATAATGATTACACAGGTTAGACATTTATACTCGTTATATTTGATGTTTATATGATCAAACATAGCAAGTTTTTTCAACATTCTAAGTGTTTTGCTTTTTACAAGATGTTAGCCCATTTTACAAAAAATTGTGCTTTATGTAAAAGAATAGCGATATTGATTTGGTAAAATACTCAGATCCACACATTTCAACTCAAAATTTTGATTTAGAAAGAGAGGACGGAAGGTGGACCATCCATAAATATGTGCATAGCAGAGCAAAGAAACCAAACCTACACAAATAATATACTTCTAAGTTTTAATATATATATAATATTGAATAAAAAAAGATAAGTTAGAAAAGATGGTGTTACCGTTCTTGGAAAATGTGGTTCCCGGAAAATATATCGAACAAACATTGATGATTAGTCAAAAACTTTTCCTAGTCACTGCTAGCTGGTAAATACACTTCTGTTTATTGTGAAACGGAAACCATGTGTCGGCCCTAACCCACCTTGATAATTTGAAGTTATAACTTTAATCGAAGTTTGTTTGTCATGTCATAAGTAAAGTACTTCATAAAGTGATTTCGGCTAGCATGAAAAAGAGCTTATTTGTGCGAAATACACTATATGTTTTAATCAAGTCTCTGTTTGTATTTTATCATTAAAATTTGTATTCATCTAAATCAAGAAATCAGCTATTAGAGGTTCTCATGCATGACTTATAAGTAAGTGTAGTTAAGAGTTATTTACTAAGTTTTTTTGGATGTGACTCTGGCACTCCGGACGATTAAGAGCTTTAAAAGTTGGAAACTTGCTACTTTCAATTCTACTCAAAGACATATCAGGTCCAATAGTCCTATCACTTGCATATATATCCTTCTGAAAATGCATAATTGCATATATATACAAAGCATGCATAAAAACCATTGTATTATGTGCATAAAAAACTTGTACAAAGGATATATATGCAATTATTTACTTTGGGAGGGTATATATATGCAATTTTGCCTTAAGTAAAAAAACAAAGCCTCCAAAGTATAAAAATCAGTCAGTGACAAACCTGTCGACCTCATTCCTTCTGATTTCATCTTTTGACCCTTATGACCCCTATGAGAGACTCAACCAAAATCATCCTATTCAGAAGTACCTTTTATATATATATATATATATATATATATATATATATATATATATATATATATATATATATATATATATATATATATATATATATATATATATATATATATATATATATATATATATATATATATATATATATATATATATATATATATATATATATACATATATATATATATACATATATATATATATATATATATATATATATATGTGTGTGTGTGTGTGTGTGTGTGTGTGTGTGTGTGTTCGATGATATGATGGAATAAACATAGCCCGATATTCATTATTTGCAAAATGGGCCGGTGTTGCAGTTTGGATAATTGAGAATGCTAGCTTCAACCATTTGATTGTGTCAAATTTAATTTGTGATTATTTGATGATTTACGTGTAAAATGATACCCCCCAGATTAATTAATTTGATAGGTAAAATAGTTTTATTTTGCATGTGGTAGATTGTTTCTACAAAACTTTTTGTTTGGGCATACATGATAAGATAATCAATACTTGCCTCTCACAATAGAATTCAACAACTTGTAAAATAACCCTTTTTGAAAGGACATGCCAAACACACTCTAACAACACTTGCCGTTACATATTGTTATATTTTACATAATACATTAAGGTAGAAAAAAGAATAGCCTTATCTAGAAATAAAAACCGAAATCAGTAAGGGTTTACAAAACAACCCAGGCCTTAGTATTTGGTTTATATGTCAAATTATACTTCATGTTCAACATTTGAGTTTATTTTATTTATTTATTTATTTTTGACTAAATTGTTACTTTTTGTTTATACAGGCCCATTGTACGGGATCTGGTTGATGACATTATAACCGTGGACGATAAGGAGATCATCGATGCATTGTGGCATTGCTATAAGATACTTAAGGTTGCAATTGAACCTAGTGGTGCTATAGGCCTTGCCGCGGTTCTATCTGAAAAGTTCAAGCAAAATCCAATTTGGAAGGATTCTAATAACATTGGGATTGTGCTTTCCGGTGGTAACGTTGACACCGACGTCATATGGAAATTTTAAAACAACCGTGACTGCTTTCTAATTTAATCTAGACAATATTATGCTGTTTAATTTCGGTTTTGTTCAGTCTTCATCTACTTTTTAGTGTGAATTAGAACAGGTTTCTTTTGTTTAAGTTATTTCAATTCCCTACCGCTTGGTTTAAATAATGCGCACTTTACGTGTATTAGAAGAATATGTTTGTTTTGCTTTGTTCCCTCAAAAACACTCTTGTTCTTTCACTTCCTACTAAGATCCAGTTGTGGGTAACCATATGATATCATAACAAACATCGATCAACTTAATGGTTTTTATATTAAGCAATATTTTATAATACGTAACGTTTGTTTAATTGTATTTATATTTTATTTTCATTTAATATGTAACTGTTTTAACATTATAATTATTAATTGTATTAATTAAAAATTTAATAAACAGTTGGTAAGTGAGTGAGTGAGACCATAACATAAGTTGTGTGAGTGAGTGTGAAGCCGGGTGATATGAGGCAGAGATGACGGTGAGTAATGGATCATTCCGATGACCATGAGTCATGGTCTTAATTAGAGTGATATACTCTATGTAGTCTTCAGCAGCGTATTAGTTTTGTGCAAGTTTAAAGAACTACAAAGTTGTGCTAAAGGTGGAGCTTCATATATATATATATATATATATATATATATATATATATATATATATATATATATATATATATATATATATATATATATATATATATATATAGAGAGAGAGAGAGAGAGAGAGAGAGAGAGCTATAAGGTTAATTGATGTTTAAGACCTCAAAAGGATTAATTGGATGGAATAACTTTATTTCGCTCGACCTTGAATTGCAAAATTATGAAATGTTGAAACATATTTCACCGATTTTTATGCATGTGATATCTTTTATATAATAAAACAAAACTCCAAGTGGGAACTTTTTCATTTTTAAAAAATCAAATTATACCTTATTAAATAATTTTGAATGGAACCATTGTGACAAAATAAAGTTGTAAAAATTATAAAAATATAATTATTGTAAATATTGGGTGTTTCAATAACTTTTGCTTTGTTATTACGAATACCGTCGTAATTATATATAATGATAGTTTAAAGTAAATAAATTCCCAAATCATTGAGAAAGTAACTTTTAAAAATTTTGAAACATTATAATGAGTGTAGAAATATATTAGGTCAAGTATATTGTTGCCAAAGATTTAAATGTGTATCAACCCCCATTGTACTTGCAAATTTATATTGTTGTACTTGTAATAGCCAAAGATATAAATGTGTATCAACCCCCATTGTATTTCCCATTAACATAAGTTAAGTATCTGGTTGGTTTTTGTAATAGTCACTAAGTCGCCCAGTATAATAAATAAAGCACACTCCATAGTCGCCAAGAAAATAAGTATATCTTTCCCTTGTATTTGTCATTTATTTACGACTATAAAGTGGAGGCAAACTAGCTTATATATATTCAGCTCAGTTGAATAAAATTGATATTGAACTGGTATTTAGGTCGATATACAGTCAAATCAATTTGCCATTTACACATTTATGTGTATCTCAACCACACTTACGAAGTCGCCCATAGATTTAAATGTGTGTGTAGTTGCCATTAATAAGTCAAGTATCTAGTTGCCAAAGACTTAAATGTGTATCAACCCCCATTGTACTTGCACATTTATATTGTTGTACTTGTAATAGCCAAATATATAAATGTGTATCAACCCCCATTGTAGTTGCCATAAACATAAGTCAAGTATCTGGTAGGTATTTGTAATAGTCACAAAGTCGCCCAGTATAATAAATAAAGCAAACTCCATAAACATAGTCGCCCAACACAATAAGGATAGTGAAGTAAAGTTTCCATCCAACTTTCCTTCCAACATAGAAATGGTAGAACCTTCAATTCAAAAACTGAAGAGAAAGAAAGAAAGTGGTGGTGTTATAGGTCTTCACATAGCAATGGCAGAACCTTCAACTCAAATACTCAAAAACGTAGAGGTGTTGGACGAAAGATGCATTGTCTGTACTATGGATGTTAGGTGTTGGAGGCATGCTTACACGGGTGGAAGTGTTGTTGTAGTTGGTGGAGCTGGTGGTGCAGAGGTAGAGAAAGTAAGTGGTGGTGTTATAGGTCTTGGTGTTAGAAGTGGAAACAAACCTGCAGGGTGTGTTAGAACTGGAAACAAATATGCAGGTGGGACAACAACACCAACTAAGAAAAGTATTGAAGAAGAAGGCAAGAAACTTAATTAATGATTATGGTCTGTTAGATAGGTGTCATGGTTTTGGCCATGTCCAAGCCACTACTATGTTTTTGCATATTTCCATTATCATGTTTCGTCTGTGTTTTATGGTATCATTAATGGGTTTTTCAGCTGTTTATGTTTGTGATTCATATCAAAGACACTCAAAAAGTAAAAACATATTTGAACACCTTAAAAAAAACAGAAAATGTGAATCATAATATTCATTTCATTCAACTAACCATAACCGGCTGATATTACAAAAGGAACCCACCCTTACCCACATCAACCAACCCCCTCACGTATACCTCTCCCTCACAGCGAACTTTATCTTCTTAAGAAGCTTCTTGCGCATTTGCTTGGCCATCGTCATCAACGCCCTCGCCCTACACAAATCGATAGTCTGGAGTCTCCTAAGCTTCTTCGTATTGTCCCTTGCATTTCTCGAACGTGAAAAGTTTCGAAGTTCAGCTATAAGCTCCGCTCTACCACCGACCCTAGTTGTAATCTTTTTTGAATAGCTCTCCAAATCGTGTGACCTCTTTATGTCTTGAAGAATCTCTTTCTGGTAATGGCCAAGAATAATTTCTGTTACAACATAGGAGTGACAGAGGGTTGTGAGATCAATATCAGACACGTTCATGGTTATATCAGTGGGGAATTTGAGCTTGTGAGGTCAGTATACAAAATTATGTGTATCTCAACCTCACAACAAAGTCGCTCACAGATTTAAATGTGTGTCTATTTGCCATTAATAAGTCAAGTATCTAGTTGCTTAAGATTTAAATGTGTATCAACCCCCATTCTACTTGCACATTTATATTGTTGTACTTGTTTATTTATGTAATTGGTAAAATTTATAAACTCATATGACATTACATACATACTTATTTTTATTTTTTTTATATATTTTTTTTTGTAGGGATGGATTCAATACCTTTGAAAGATATGGGAAATGAAGTTGTGAAGCAAATAATTGTTGAATCGGTGAAGGAAACTGGTACATGTTTAGAGAAAATTTATGCGGAAGTGTTTTATGAGGAGGCATTAAGTGTAGATGGTCATGACTGTGTTACTGAAGATAAGGAAATTGAAGCAAGATTAGAAGAAGAAGCATTAATGGAACAAGTGCTAGAAGAAGATAGGGCTGATAGGGAAATGGAGGAGAGAATGAGGCAAGACCGTTTCCATGAGGAGTTGTTGTTGAAGATAGAGTATGGGATAGCGGAAGATGAAGACTTTGGGATTTACAAGAACGAAACCAACTGGGATGTGCTGCTGTCAAGAATGAAGGATAAAATCTAATGTGTTATTTTCAATTATTATGCTTTTAAATGTGGTAATGTAACATGTATGTTCATCAAGTCTAGGTGGTTTTAATAGTATGTAACCTGGACATTTTACTTCTAATGAAGGAATATGTGTTATTTTCAATTATTATGTTTTAATAGTATGTAACCTGGACATTTTACTTCTAATGTCAAATTGTTTCCAACAAATATTGTACTAGGTCGCCCAATAATATTTAAGTGAAGGAACCACCAGTTGTACCATTTCATTTAGGTTCATCAACTATCTCATGTACTTGCGTCATTATGTTTGAGTCCAATATAAATGGAGCCTCACAACTACACAATCCTGCATTATCTACTTAATTCTAACACATAACTTTCCTTGTCTTATAACAAAATAAAATTTACATTCATGAATTCATCTTCCTCCTCAAGTATGTCATATCGTAGGAACCAGTTTTATCAAGAATATCATTAAGGCACGCACGCATGTCACTCATCTCACATTGTGTTGTGTTATCTTCTATAGGCAGAGGATCCGGTTCACCGTGATGACGCCATTGTGTATATGTTGGGTCCCACCCATATTGGCTTATGTGGCTTTTAAGTTTTGTCGAGAGATGCCCATGGAACATTACAACAAATACGACATGGACATTTTATGTTTCTGTAACTATTTAATAACGGCTTGCAATGTTTAATGAATGCGGCAAGACCATCAAAAAACTCTTTTGAAGTACGAGTGTCCAAACGGGTCCAACTCTTATCAAGTATCATAACTCCATTTTGTTTTGTTCAACTATTAATTATTACACATTCAAAATGTTCGACACATATAACCGTGGAATTATTACGAGTTGAATGATTCACCTAGTGCAACTATGGAAGGCAATCCTAACCCACTCTTTGAATGATTCATCTCATATATGAATGCGTATAACTGATTTACTATTTGAGAAAATTTCGGCATCATTTCCCCTTAACTCCCCAAATATGTGCATTAAAGACATATTCGTAGGAGTAAAGGAGAAATACTGTCGAAATCATCTCAAATAGTAAATCAATTATA
>LBNU01002218.1:78339-101566 GCA_014162995.1 Artemisia annua | reverse complement strand
GTAAGGTTTCTCCGCCACAAGGGAGTTTGTTGACATAGTGAAGAAAACTCTCGAGTAGGTGACTCGGGGAGTGGAGTAGGAACAAGGAAGGTGACCTTGTAGCCGAACCACTATAAATCCTTGTGTTGTGGTTTGATCTTTCTAACTCTTTCCTTTCATTAATTATTTACTTACATTATATTAGCTTAGTTAGTTAGTAATATATATTGGTACAAGTCTTGAAATCACATAAACTAGAATCGAAGTTTTTAAAACAAACTTGTTTTTCACAAATTTTAAAACGGACGTAAAACTATTCAACCCCCCATTCTAGTTTTCCACACTCTTCTAGACTGACGATCTCGGAATGTGGAAGTGATACATCAATATATTCGATGTCTTTGGAATATAAAGAATTGTCATCACTATAATCACTGTAAGAATCGGAGAAAGCCTCAATATGATCTTTTGAAAAATCAGGAGAAGGAGGCATATCACACACATGGTCAAGAATTCCCTCGGACTCATTTGGGATTGGGGCAAGGTTCTCAACACTAGACTTTATGAATTCGTCCGATTCCTTTTCAGGAATTGTGTTAAGATGCTGGTCCCCCATTCTTAGAGAGTTAGTGGGAACTTCGGGTGTGATCACAGCAGACTGAGGGAGTTGAGAAGGACTAGCATACATGGATTTTACAATTTCCATTTGTTTGTCTGCTAGTGATTCAGTCATATTCTTTTCTCCCTGTGTTTCCACGGATGGAATCTCAACTGATGAACTTGATGAATCCATGTAAAATTGTAGAATATCAAAGGTATCTTCATCATCACTGTCATCAGGAATGAAACTGAAATGAAATTGAGAGCTAGATTTGGCTGCTTTTTCTTGTTCAATTGATTCCCGAATAGAGTTTTAAATGGCAATTTGGAAATTTATTTTAGCAGCCTGCTCTTCAGCTAACAATTCTTCCATGGATTTTTGATGAGTATCTTTTTGGGCAAGTTCTTTAACCAAATCCTTAAGTTCATCAATTATCTCCAATACAGTTTGGATTTCTGGAAGAATCGGTTGAGGTTGTGCCTGATTCATTTGGTATTGTGGAGGTTGTTCATGATACAAATAGTCGTAATTGTTACAAGGAAATGGATTCCTTGTTTGACAATCGGAGCTAAAGTGTAGTCCCCCAAAGTACTCACAACAATTGAACTGATGTGGTTGTGATTCATATGTGCTTGGGTTATAACTAGAGTTATAATTGTCACCAGGAACCTGCTCATAGACAAGCGTGTTTCCTGATTGACAATCAGAACCGTAGTGTGAACCTCCACAGTATTCACAACAGTAAGACTGCTAAGTCTGATTTGGTGAATTGTAGGCATATTGGTCATTTCCAAAATTTTGATTGTTACCAGAAAACTGTTCATAGACAAACGTGTTTCTGGTTTGACACTCAAATCCTTGGTGAGGACCTCCACAAAATTCACATGAATATGTCTGTATCTCATGGCGTGGAAGCTGATGGAATAAATCAGTCGTGTTATGGTAGGAATAGGGATTCTGGTTATAGACAGACCCGTTTCCTGACTCTACCATGTCACAATTGGGGCAATTACCACCATTATAAGGGCCACCACACCATTGACAATCCAAATGGTGTGGATACGACATAAAAGAGAATCAAAGGTTTATAGAGGGTAAGGGATAAAGAATCAAAAGGGTAAGAGGGTAAAGGTGTATTTTTGGGATTTTTGAAAAACATTTTGTAAAAACAAATGAGAAGGAAAGTATTTTTGGGGTTTTAAGTTTTATGAAAGCGAAAACTTCTTGACGAAGGATCTACAAGGCACTAATCGTTAAAACCGTAACGATATCTTCGCGACACACGCTCCCCGGCAGCGGCGCCAAAAATTTGATGTATGCAAAATACACAAGTTAAACTTTCGGATGAAAGTCAACGTGCAAAACACAACACAATACGTTGTAAGAATCCGGGCAAGAGTTCACCCAGGTCGTGTCCCAACAAGGTGTGAATGGAAAATATCGTTTTAGGTTCGAGATTAAAGTGCTTGTAAGGATAGGTTATGAGAGAATTGGTTTTGTGAATTAGAAACGTAAAGTGACGAAAATTAAAATGTATAAGAAACTAGAGAAAAGCATTCAATGCACAAAATAAAAACGAAATCTGAACAACACTAAGCCTACGGGCATAAAAATAATTTACCTACGAACTAGATGACAAAAGATAATTTTGAGAAAAAGAAAAATTAATTATAAGATTAAAATTCTAATTACTATTAATTAAAAACTATTTAATACTAACTAAATTCTAATTAATACTAAACGTGCTCAAATAAATCTGAAACTTTTTAGGTAAATATTACAACTAATTACTAATTTGTGAAAAATATTAGAAAGGGGAGCACAATATGCAATAAGCAGAAAAATAAGTATTCTAAAACTGATCAGGTAAACAAGCAAAGCAGGCAACAATCTAGATAAATATAAAATCTTACAAGATATAATTGTAAAAGAACCAAGGGCATATGGTGTTGTGTGGTATGTTAGTGCTGTGAGAGTGGTGACCAGGGTTCGAATCCCCTTGGCACCCTTTTTGCAAACTTCTTATTTTCAGTCTTTCTTTTTGCAGAACTACTAAACGCCATATTTATAGTAGCTTTTGTGAAAGAATTTTCGTTGAAAAGCTTGAAATAAGCTTATGGAAGCTTGAAGATCCAACAGATTGTATGTAACCTTTTAAGTGAAATTTAGAGAACAAGCAGCTTATTCTAACGTAGGTATGAGCTCAAACCAAAGCAACATAAGTGAACACAAACTAACATGAACAAGCTCACATAAGCAGGTATGTAAAAACAACTACACAGGTTCGATCATAAGCTAGAGCTAACTCAAAATAAACTAAGAGCCTACTGGTATAAAGTAGCAGAATATAACAGCTAGAGGACAACATGGAGGCTAAAAATAAACAAGCAAACAAGCATGCAAATGCAAACAAGTGCAAGATTTAACGAGCTAGTACTTGTGGCTTCTCAAAACAACAAGAATCATAACAAAATCTCAGACAATGAACCAGTTACAAGTTTATTCCTAAAGCGATATTAATGGACTAGCAAATATCACCATAACTTCAAGCGAACACATATGAAATTCAAGCTTAATAAGAGATAAGGCACAAGCTCAGGAAGCTAAAATCACAAATAAACAAGATAGCAACAATAACCACAAAGCTAAAAACAGGCTGAAACAAAAATCAAATAAGCTTAGCACAAACTGACCACATCAGTAAATAAGGGTCTAAAGGAGCTAGTAGGAGAGTCAAATGAGTTGAGAAAATAAGCAAAAAATAGCAAACGAAATCTAGATTCAAAAAATACATACTACTGGCTTCCCAAAGCAATAGGAATCAAGCAAACAGCTTAAAATTTGAACCAGTTATATGCTATAGAAAAATGGGTCAAAACGGACCAAGCTAGTGCAGGGCTGTCTAGACTATATGTATCAGATAAAATAAACTAGAACACCTGATAGCAGACTATACCAAACACGCCTATATGAAGTAAGGATGAAAGTTTTCAAAGAAAATGATGGACTAAGCTTTTAAAGATGAAAGTCAAGTACTGATTAAGCTATAATGTGTTGAAAGGAGTAATAATGGTCCAATAATAAGCAGTGTTCCAGAAGCAAATACCAGTAAACTATATTAACTAATTGAGACCGTTAACTGAGAAACATCCACAAATGACAAGCAAACTTAAAACTAATCTACCTAACACTTAATGATAAGCATACATAAGCAGTAATCAAGCTTTCCTACAGTAACTTCATCAATTAATAAAAAAATGGAAAATTGGAACTTAACTTGGACCCTAGTTACAACAAGTTGCTGCTACAGCTCTAACTCGTTTGTTATTACACAAGCTGGTGATGCCCATCTTTCCATATCCACAACTGCAACTTCACAAGGCTTCCTACAATCTTTGCTGAAGTAAACCGGTGATGCTTTATGGTTCTATGTCTGACCTTTTTATTCTATTACTTCTAGCAGCTATTCAGAGCGTATGATAAAGTTTGAACGACAGATGAGCTTAAACAAGATTGTTACTTGAAAACTTTAAATTTTTAGTAACTTTAAAAGAAATACAAGACTTATGCTTGAAAGCTTAAAAACTTGAATTAACTTACTGAAAACATATTACAATATTAAACTAGAAACTATGTAAAAACTACTCTTTTTTGAAGGCTTACATAAGACCTATTTATAATAAAAATGCCAACTAGGGGTTTTCTTCATGTGTGCTTCTTTTGTGAGAGAAATCAGCATGGACAACTGTTTTGTGCTTCTTGGCATCAAATCTCATCCATTGAATTGTGTTGATATCCATCCTAGCTCTCCAATTGGTTTTGGCACCCATTTTATGTCGTGGATTGCCAGCTTGGACTTATAGGGAGGCTGGAGCAGGTGATTGGAGGATGTGGAGGAGACAACGTTGTTGGAAAATTGTGAGATATGCTGGATCTGTTAGGAGGATGTGTAGTTTTGTCTGGTTTTGTTTCTGGAAAGGAGGTAAAGAGATGGAGGCTGGGTTTTGTTAATGATGTTATTAATAAATGAGATATGGACTAGGCTGGAATTTATGTTTTGGATTGGGCCAGGATTTGGGTTTTGGTTTTAGTACAGTTTTGGACTTAGTGAAGTATAGTACATAGGCTTACTTANGAAAATACCAGTAAACTATATTAACTAATTGAGACCGTTAACTAAGAAACATCCACAAATGACAAGCAAACTTAAAACTAATCTACCTAACACTTAATGATAAGCATACATAAGCAGTAATCAAGCTTTCCTACAGTAACTTCAACAATTAATAAAAAAAATGGAAAATTGGAACTTAACTTGGACCCTAGTTACAACAAGTTGTTGCTACAGCTCTAACTCGTTTGTTATTACACAAGCTGGTGATGCCCATCTTTCCATATCCACAACTGCAACTTCACAAGGCTTCCTACAATCTTTGCTGAAGTAAACCAGTGATGCTTTATGGTTCTATGTCTGACCTTTTTATTCTATTACTTCTAGGAGCTATTCATAGCGTATGATAAAGTTTGAACGACAGATGAGCTTAAACAAGATTGTTACTTGAAAACTTTAAATTTTTAGTAACTTTAAAAGAAATACAAGACTTATGCTTGAAAGCTTAAAAACTTGAATTAACTTACTGAAAACATATTACAATATTAAACTAGAAACTATGTAAAAACTACTCTTTTTTGAAGGCTTACATAAGACCTATTTATAATAAAAATGCCAACTAGGGGTTTTCTTCATGTGTGCTTCTTTTGTGAGAGAAATCAGCATGGACAACTGTTTTGTGCTTCTTGGCATCAAATCTCATCCATTGAATTGTGTTGATATCCATCCTAGCTCTCAAATTGGTTTTGGCACCCATTTTATGTCATGGATTACCAGCTTGGACTTATAGGGTGGCTGGAGCAGGTGATTGGAGGATGTGGAGGAGACAACGTTGTTGGAAAATTGTGAGATATGCTGGATCTGTTAGGAGGATGTGTAGTTTTGTCTGGTTTTGTTTCTGGAAAGGAGGTAAAGAGATGGAGGCTGGGTTTTGTTAATGATGTTATTAATAAATGGGATATGGACTGGGCTGGAATTTATGTTTTGGATTGGGCCAGGATTTGGGTTTTGGTTTTAGTACAGTTTTGGACTTAGTGAAGTATAGTACATAGGCTTACTTAGCCCATAAAAATTTGTTTCGGTTTCGTTTAATATCACAGAACTATACTCGGGGTTGACCTAGACTCCATCTTTAATATCACAGCACGCACAATTGTCAACTAGTCGCTC
Source organism: Artemisia annua (assembly GCA_014162995.1). NCBI lineage: Eukaryota > Viridiplantae > Streptophyta > Magnoliopsida > Asterales > Asteraceae > Artemisia > Artemisia annua. Next base: position 95,705 of record LBNU01002218.1, on the reverse strand, counting down.
AAAAATGCTTGTTTTCGCTCAGTTTTCAACCCTTTGTACCTGAATCACATAAAAACACAAACCAAGGATATCTGCAGTATATTTGGCCGTTTTTAGTATTTTTACGTATCAAAATGGGTATTAAAATGATGATTATTCGCATACTCATCATGATCCTTTGGTTCTTGCATAAATCTGCTGAGTAGTCCGACTGAGTAACTTAGATCTGGTCTAGTATGTAGTAGATACCTGAGATATCCAATTAAGCTTCTGTAATAAGTTGCGTCAACTGGGTTTCCATCTTCTGCCTTAACCAACTTAGTTCTTGGATCCATAGGTATCTTCGTGTCATTACTTTCCATCATACTTGCATCCTTTAAGATTTTATTGATGTAACATGTTTGCTTGATTGTAATCTCTCCTCCTGTCTGAGTAACTTCTATCCCGAGGTAATAAGCTAACAGTCCTAAGTTACTCATTTTAAATTTGTCTTTCATCTGTGATTTGAACAAGTCTATTTCCTTCCTTGGAGTGCCCGTGATTATCAAATCATCAACGTAAACTCCAACTATTAGTGTGGAAGTCTTGCTTTTCTTTTTGTAAACTGCTTGTTCAAGATTACATTTCTTAAAGTCTAATGACTTTAAGGTTTGATCAAGTTTCATGTTCCAAGCTCGTGGTGCTTGCCATAAGCCATATAACGCTTTCATGAGCTTGTAAACTTACCCTGAATTTCCTTGTTGTATGAAACCTTCAGGTTGTGTAACGTAGACTTATTCCTTCAATTCTCCATGTAAAAATGCTGATTTGACATCCAACTGATGTACTTGCCATGTATGATATACAACCAGTGCTAAAATCAAATGAACTGTCTCGATGCGTGCAACTGGTGCAAATACTTTGTCGAAGTCTATTCCTTGTTCCTGTACATATCCTATTGCTACTAATCTTGCTTTGTATTTGATGATTTCTCCTTTTGCATCCCTCTTGGTCTTGAAAACCCATTTGAGTCCTATTGCCTTATGATTTGTAGGCAAAGTAGTAAGAGTCCATGTGTTATTCTTGTTGATAGAATCTAGTTCAGCTTCTATGGCCTCGATCCATTTTTTATCTGTTGATGCCTCCTTGTAGTTACTTGGTTCTTCTTCCGTAAATAGCAGACTTTCAGTTTCAACTATACGTGCATTCTCATATATTTCCGTTAAGTCTTTGAAACCTCGTACTGGTGTATCATCAAATCCCTTTTCTGAGTTCTTTAATGAACTAATAGTAGCATCTTCCTCTTCTGAGTTTGGGTTGTAATTATATGTTTGTGGGGTAGTTGAAGAGTTTGGAGCAGTAATTGGTCCCTGTTCCTGATAGGTATCGTTATTATTTTCTAAGTTAACTTGTGTAGTGTTTCCATTGTCGACTCCTTCTACCACAAAACTTGCCCAAAACGAGCCTTGTGTACTTGTTTCCTCTCTGTTGTTATCCCAATCCCATGGTTTTGTTTCCATAAACTTTACATCCCTGCTAACATGTTTCATTTTTCCTTTTGGATCATATAGTCTGTATGCTTTTGATCCTTCCTCTACTCCTAAGTAAATCATGGGTATGCTTCTAACATCCAGCTTTTGCAAATGAGGTATTTCTAATTTCTAATCGTAACTAAATCTTCAATTTTTTTTTATTTGTAGCGAATAAATTGAAGCAAAATAGCTATTAAAGAATGTCTTTAGTTTACTAGAGACATCGACATTTTATTTTAGCTCGGTGGAAATAAAATACTTTCCTTAGGATCCTCTCAAATAGAAATAGAGAACGAAGTAACTAGAAAGATTGTTAGAATCGCCTTCTTCTAGAGGGATCATCTAGAAAGCGAGTCGTTTTGAATTGAATAGATTCAAACAAAAAGCTGACATAGATGTTATGGGTATCGTCTTTTGTAAGATGGGTATCCTTTTTTTGTAAGTTGGTTCACATCTTAAATCTAGCAATTTCTCCATTTTCCATAAAGGAGCTGTGCATCCGAATATCCTTAAGTTTTTCATATTTGGTTTTCTGTTGTAGAGTGCCTCATATGGAGTTTTATCCATCAGGGATCTTGTAGGTACCCTGTTTAGTATGTAGATGGCGTATCTGACTACTTCCGCCCAAAAGTTTAGAGGTAACTTCATTGCTTTCATCATACTTCTAGTAGTAGATAGTACTATTCTATTTCTCCTTTCTACAACTCCATTTTGTTGTGGTGAGTAAGCTGCCATCAATTGTCATAATATTCTATTTTCTTTACAGTACTTGGTGAATTCATTAGATGTAAACTCACCTCCCCTATCTGTTCTTAGCATCCTTAAGTTTGTTCTCATTTCCATTTCAATTTGTTGTCTAAATTCCTTGAAAGTATTGAATGACTGATCTTTCGATGTCAGAAAGTAGGCCCACATAAACCGTGTACAGTCGTCCACTAACAAGAAAATGAGTTTCTTTCCGGAGTGTGTAGCTGGACTTATAGGGCCACAGAGGTCTCCATATACTAAATACAAAGGGTTCTTTGATCTGAACTTAGCTTGACTTGGAAATGGGGTTCTACTGTGTTTTTCTAATAAGCAGGCATCACAAATCTGTCCTGCATGATTTATTCTTGGTATTCCTTCCACGAGACTCTTCCTTGTCATCTTATTGATGTCCTCAAAAAAGTTTAGATGACCTAATCTAGCGTGCCACAACCATTCTTGGTTATCGACATTTGCTAAGAGGCATATGGGTGTTTCTATTTGCAGTCTAATGCTGTAAAGTCTATTCTTAGATATTTCAATCTTCATCAACAATTTCTTATTCTTATCATACAAAGTCAGTTGGTTTCCATCCATGATGATTTTACATCCTATCTATGTGAGTTGTCCTAGACTTAGTATGTTGCTCTTGAGGTTTGGAATGTAGTATACATCTGATCTTATCTTTTGTTCGTCATTCCTACATCCTAACAATATAGAGCCTCTTCCCTTTATTTCCACATATGATCCATCTCCAAAACGAACACGTCCTGTTATGCTTTCGTCAATATCTCTGAAATGACTCTTAGTTCTTACTTGCACCATTATCTAAGTACTAGATACTTGCATCTGTTGTAGTATACTTTCCGGGTTGAATTTTTCCTTCATTCAACAGTACTTCCTCATGTTCAGTTTCGTGTGTTGCCATTAATAGTGATGGTTCTTCGTCTTCTAGGATAAGGTTTGATTGTTCCTGAGTTGTCGATGATTGAGTGCAGTCCTTTCTAAAATGTCCAAGTTTCCTACACTTGTGACATTTTACTTTGATCATGTCCCACTCACACTTATTCCATTTTGTTTTTCCTTTGTGAGTTGAGCCTTTCTTTTTTGAGTCATATTTATTTCTATTACGTTTCCAGTTTCCTTGTGAAAAAATTGATTTGCCTCCGCGATTACCGAATCGCCTTCCCCTTTTCGAGTGTTCGCCGTATGCGAATAGTAAGTTTTCCTGGCTTTCTACTTGTCCTTCTTTTCAAAGTTTTATTCTTTCCTCCAATGCTTTGAGTTTTCCAATGATCTCGTCTAAGGTAACTTCGTCAAGATCACTGTTTTGTTCTATGGATGCGACGATATGAATGAACCTATCTGGTGTGGAGTCTAATAGCTTTCGTACTAAGAGTGATTGGTCCAATGTGTTTCCTAATTCTTTTGCCTTAGTGGCATAGCCGTTTAGTTTAGCGGTAAATGCATTCACTAAGTCGTCCTCCTTCATTTGGAGTGTTTGAAATCCAATCATCAATGATTGTAGGCGTGCTTGCTGCACTTTCTATTCTCCAACATGTATCTTCTTTAACGATTCCCATAGTTTTTTTGCTAATTTACAACCCGCAACTTGCAGTATCACATCCTCGGTCAACGCTTGGTATAGAAAAGCAGTTGTTGCCTTATCCTTTTTCTCATCTGCTTGCGTATTTTCCTTAGGTTCTATCATCTCCCATAATCCGTTTGCCTCAAGTATAACTTTAATTTGGATGGCCCAAACGGTGTAATTTGTCAATTTTAACGTGGGGCATTGATAGTGAGTGATTGGTGCTACGGGTTTTTGTGTTATCAAAGCGCTACCAAGATCTTCAACAGACATCCTATGAGTACATAGGATCTTCACTTTCTAACGTATGGGATTTCCTACTACTTCTTCTGAATGACATGGAAAAAAAATAAAATAAAAATAAATAAATAAATTCTTAATGACCTAAATATCTAACCGCGTCTGACTGAGTCGGATTAAGATGTTGTTAAAAGACATTTTTGAAAAACAAACGCCACCTTAGTTACACATGAACCACATCTATCCTTTAGATAACGAAAAAAAATGTATGCATTATATTTCTGCCAAACAACTCATTTGATCACTCACAACGTCGATGCAACTAATTAGACCAGAGAACAATTTTGATCTTTTTACAAACACGCATTGGTTTTATTTGCATAACTACTTGAGCTTGTTTAAAGTTAAAAAGGCTCTTATTAAAAACCTAAATACTTATATTCAATATACATTATATTAGCAACATAGACTTAGGATCAAATGAGAAGAAAACTTAAAATGAGAAGGATGAGAAATAACTATAAATACACATTAGAGATGCGTCGACTTCAATTAGATGCATCCCTAATCTTTTAGATGCACCCTAATATATTTCCTAGCTAAAAATTAGATGCATATACATATATTAGATGCATTTCCTCAAGTTAGACGAATCCTATGTATTTTTCGCCCTCTGCGAGTCAAATTTGTTGCTAGTATTACTTTACAACGTTTTCACTTCAAAATCACTTTTGAAACAAAGTAAGATGCATCTAAATGAATAGAGATGCATCTAATACAAGTCGATGCATCTCAAATATGTGGTTATAGTCATTTCTCATTCTTCTCATTTTAAGTTTTCTTCTCACTGGATCCTTACCCACTAGCAACATATTTGTTTTCACTTGAACAGTTTATTCTATTACTCCCTACTTCTTTTCCCAATATACAATCGAAACAACGACAAACCTAAAAAGTTTATTGGGGTTGAACAAGCTTGGGCTTAAATGTATGAAACAACTGGGCCTTTGTTTGATTGTTTCTGGGCCGTGGCTGTTAATTGTCCAGTGGACTGTTTATTTAGGGAACGTTTCGTTCAATTCAAGGAATGTCAATGGCAAAGATAATAGGAATACTAAGGAATGCAACGCCATAACCCCCATTTGTCGAGTAATGGTTGATTACCCTGTTTTGAGTGATGCTCCATTCCATTATATTAAATCAAGCATAGTGAATGATTATATTTCCCATTTCTCACCCTTTAATACTACCAACCAAGCATGCCTTTATTGTTGCTACTATTAGCTTATTATGGCCCATTATTTTTTAGGGCTTATGGTTAAAAAAATCTCGTTTATAGCAGAAATGTTTTCAACAACTTTTTCTTAACAACTATGTATCTCATAATATATATGTACAACAAATTGATCTTACATGTCATAAGCAAGATTTAGCCTTCAATCATTTAGTTAAGGAGCTTCTTACACAACAAGATATATCACTGGAACACAAGCCCTTGATGAAATATTTTTAAAAACTAAGTAGACTCGAATCTGATTTTTGGAGTAAAAAAGTGTAGATGTTTAGAGACCCATCGTTGGAGTAAAAAATGTGTTGCAAGGTTCGGGCAATATTTCGTCATTTATAACAGCTCATAAAATTGAAATATAATTACGGGGTTTGAGACTTACGGTTCACCTGCATAAGATTTTCAAGCGAGACAAGAGTGCTTACTACCACAACAAATTTTTCATTTGCACATGTTTTTTTTCTTAACACTTTATGAACCACGAATTTTTATTTCACGGTATTCACACTCATATGTGCGCATAAATTAGTCACACTAATAAGTGTGATAAACATCAATCGTCATAAAAAAAAACTTCACACTTTTAGTTGTGATAACAGAAGCTCACACCTAAAAATGTGAGGTAACTCAAAATTTTTATACTCACGTCTTTTGGTGTGAAGAAGTAAAATAAAAACTTTGCACATTTATATGTGACAAAAAAAGGTATAAAATTTGTCAAACTTTAAAATGTGAAAATTTGAAACATGCTATTATTAAAAAAAAAAAAAAAAAAAAAAAAAAAAAAAAAAAAACCGCTTACCTTATTATGATGTTTTCTTAATACAAAAATAAAATACAAGCGACCCAACAATGAATTCTTCATTTCTTGTCTCTTTCTATTCTTTAAAACATTCAATCCATCAATTTAAACTTTCAATCAATTCGATCAAACAAAACCATGATTCAATCTATACACAAGTATCATCAATTCAATCTATACCCCAGCTTTCATCAATTCGATCTAAACCCCGTGGATTAGTCGCCTAAAAGGTCAGAATCATGGTTACCAAAAAAAGACTTATACATATGTCACTCTCATGTAAGGGTGATTTTGATCTATTGATTTATTTTGTGACTAATTATTCGTGACAAATTTACTTAACGTGATTTTTTACATTTTCATATTGTTGCAAATTGTTAGGCGAGTGTGTGTTAGTTTTAGTGATTAGTTAACTAAAGGTTATGATTATTTATTTGTGTTTTTAGTACGTTTAGTTGAGACGGCTGTATTAAGGTGCAGTTGTTGTTGGTTTTATTGAAATTTGTTAGCGCGTCTCGTTTTTATATTGAGTTGATTTTGTCGGAATTTTTTGAAATTGACGTTAATTTTGGTGATTCATTTGTGGTCGTTTGAAGATCTATTATGCGGGGAAAAAAAAAGTGCTAATTATGTAGATTAGTGGTGTTACAGGTTCATGTTGTCTTAAAAAGTGTTCATGCATGTTTGGGAATATATAAATTTCCAATTAAAAGGATGTGAGATATGAATAAAAGAGTGTCCACATTAATCATAAGAATTGAGATCATCTAAAGTTTATATAAATACGACCGGTAATATTCACTCACAATTAAAAAATATAAAATAATAAAAATTGTTCCTCAGTAGGTCCTATTATTTTGTTTGTGAGAGAAAATTATCAATCATGTTCATATGAAATTGAAAGAATCTCAGTCTTAATCATAATCTTCTCTAAATGCTTCATGATGACAACTTAAGAGCATCCACAATGGTGAAGCTTTATATAGATCAATAATCATTAATTTATAAACTTTTTGATGTTATAAACCTATGTTCACTATGCATAAACCTTTTACAACTTTTTCAAGTGATTCATAATATCACATGCATTAAATTATGAATAGATTCAAGAATATGAACCTCTTCATGCCACATGTACATGAAACAAATGATCACTATGGCTAAAATGAAAAATAAAGCTTTATAAAGGTTTTAGACCTTTTGATAAACCTACCATAGTGGATGCCCTAATTAGAAGTAGAAAAAGTGCATTTATTTAAGCATCCTAACTAACATTTAGGGTTTGTTTGGTACATGTGGATTTTGATGGGAAGGAATGGACTCAAAGTTGAAAAATGATGTTTGTTATGTATCCATTCTTTTTAAATCAGTATCTCACACCCTTGAATGTGGGTTCAACAAATCCGAACCTATTGCCCAACTTTTGCATAGGTAACGTCCACCAACTTTTTGTCATCTTTCTATTTTACTTGTCTTTATACGGAAAAAATAAGACCCACCCTTAACTTTACAGCAAATTATATATTTTCTCCTTTTTAAATAAAATTCAAATTCAAAATCTAATACAAATTCAAATCCAAATTATAAACCAGTTTACCAACCAAACGGGCCCTTATAAAATCAAAAGCAAACTTCTTCTTAAACTAGTCAATGAGAAAACGAAATCAAGTTTCTCTTTATGCCTATCAAATTCAACAATACGGCAGTATGTTGTTTATAACATATATCGTTTGCGACACGCAAAAATCATATGTGTTTTCACACATTTCCCACCAGTGATAATCCTTTTTACACCATAAACAGTTGACTCGAGATGAACCGTCCACCACCCTAAAAGATATACTAGTTAATTAAATAAAATAAACAAGTGCATCATTACGTAGAAATTCCCGCACTAAGAGTCATTTGTATTTATCCTTATTTTAAATGAAAACGAGTGACCCAACTTATAAGTAAAAGACTTTGAGACTTTGAGTATATAGTATACATATAAGTTATTATTGGTCTAAGAACCTTCTACAAATACATATTCGCTGAATTTAATACCAAAAAATTATATATGCAGAGTTTTAGCTGGTTACTCCTAAAAAAGTCCTGATGATTTGTATTCCATTCGAATGTATCGCCTTTAATCTTCATGAAATGATAAAAATAATAAAAACAGATCAAATATGATCAAAATTTATTCGTCAAAAAGTAATTGCACTCGGTTATAGATATCGGTTTTATACGTTTTGTTCCCACTGGTACTTAAAAATTTAATACTGAAGGATATAATCCACGTCACATCCATTACTTGATCAGCCGTGTGACCTTATATCTATCATTTATGCATCTATAAATACAAGTTATTGTATGAGAAGATGACCAAAACATCATCTATCTTCTACGCCCAATGGAGGAGGGTTTTTACCAATGTGAAGCTAATTACGTGCCTTTGTCACCTATTAGCTTTCTTGAAAGAGCAGCATTTGTTTACGAGAAAAGCATATCTGTTATTTATAATGATATGACGTATACATGGAAAGAAACCCACGATAGATGTGTAAAACTGGCTTCTGCTCTCTCGACTTTAGGGGTTGACACCGGAAAAGTTGTAAGTTTTCAACCTTTATAGCCTAATGATGTCTTTTTGCATTTGATATTTGATGATTAGGTGATTGCTACAACTTATATGCTTAGAGGCCACCTAAAAAGCGAGTGTGCAATATCCACATAACGTTCTGTTTTATGTCTTCTATCGAGAATTATATATTAAACTTGGACTAGTTATATATGTGAGTTCAACTCGTTTGATACATACATGCAATAGCATAAGATGTCAGGCGCTATATACGTGCGCAAATAATATACCTTTAAAAAAGTATTCGCATATTAAAGTTACAACGCCATATGCACTCAATTTACTAAGTGCATCATGGGGTATAACATTTTTTTAGGCTTATATAGTGGCTATTTCATGCTATGTTATAAACAAGGTTATAAATGCTGCATCAACAAGTCTCATGTCTTAGCGGTTAAAGCGAAGTTTTTGCGTTTTTAAAGCGAGACATAAGGCGGCACAAAATATGAAAATATTTATACATTTATATCATATTTCATATATATCGAGTTTTCAAAAAGTGTTGTACATATTGAATAATGTTAAGAAACTATCATTACATCTAATATTATTCATTTAAAAAGAAAAGAAACTTATCGGAGTTGAATCAAGAAAACCTGCCACGCCTCACGCCTTTTTCCCGTCTCATCTCACGTCACGCCTAGAGTCGACGCCTTGGTCTATTTCATAGAAGATGTCACGTCTTAGCAGCTCTTTGGCGTCGCCATGGCGTGACTTTTAAAACCATTGTTATAAACAAGTATTGTTATATGTGTGTGTTGCGGAGGTTTTCATTGGTTTTTAATCTTTTATATAATAAAACAAAACCTCAACTGGGACTTTTTCATTTTGAAAAACTCAACCTTCCCTTATTAAATAATATTTTAATTATTATTTTAATTATAATTTTTTATTATTAAAGATAATCGTTTAAAAATTTTAATCCTATCGTTAGTTGCATCTTATCTTTATCTTTTGTGTTTATCTTCTATTTATGTAGTATATCAACAAAACAAATTGATTATAATTTTTTAATATTAAAGATAATCATTTAAAAAGTTTAATCCTATCGTTAGTTGCATCTTATATTTATCTTTTATGTTTATCTTCTACTTACGTAGTATATCAACAAAACAAATTTAAATATTAAATTATTTGTTTTTTAATAAATAAAAATAGATCATTCTAAATTATTTGTTTTTTAATAAATAACTAGTTTAGTTTAAGAAACAATAGGTGTATTCTTTTATATAATAAAACAAAACCTCACGTGGGGACTTTTGTATTTCAAGAAACAATAGGTGTATTCTTTTCAGAAGGTTGTTAAACATTTATTCATTAGTAGCAGGGTACTCGTGCGTTCCAGCAGCGAGTATCTTGTAATCAAAATTTTTGGCGACAATATCTTTTTATCACATATTTTTGTTATAATTATTTTACGCATAGCGAGTTGAAGGAATAACTTTATTATACATTGTTTCATATTAAAATGTCAAGTAAATGTGCATCACGATGCAATGACGATACAAAACAGTAATCAATAGTATTACGAGGTTATGATGATTGACGGTGAAATGTACTTATTAATCAGTTGATGTTGTGTAATATTTATCACAATATTATATAATGTGTAAACATAGATAATCTATGTACCTTATATGTTTACACTTTTTCATACTTTATAAATCATCTGAAAGCCTTTATACTTTTGACATGTACGATTCTTTTCAATCAAATTTGTTAGCAAAATGACTAGGTGTTCACTAAACTTGTGCTAATTACGTAGATGATAAATGTTTTTGAATGCGCAATTTTCAAAAATTTAAATATCTATAACCAAACAAAAATTTGGCATTAAACTTAAATTAATGAATGCTTTAAATAATTATGTATAAAAGAATTATTGTTTAATGTAGGGGTGATCAATGATCTAAAACCGGACCGAAACGAGACCGAACTAGCCCAAAACCTTAGACTGAGGACCGGACCGAATGTGTCCGGTTTAGTCAGGGTTGGTCCGGTCCTTCTGTCGGTCTGGTCGAAGAAGGCATAATAGTCGGGTTTTACGTAAGACCGGTTTGGACCGAGACTGAAATAAGGAAAAAATTCGAACCGTCAGTCCTTCAGTTTGGTCTATTTGGGTCTGCGATGCTCAGCCCTAGTTTAATGTATTCTTTATAGCATTAATCATTTATACATGTTGCATATTAATTTGTATTCGTTAAAAATAAGACATTTATAGAGGAAAAAGACTTCCTCCATCATATGTAGTATAGATGACAAAATTGTTGTAAATATCACTAATTTTTTAAAGCTTGCAATATCAAATTTCAACATTCAAGCTATTTGTTCCAGTAATCTATGTTAAAACTAATTTTTAAATGAAAGTTAATTATATTAAAATGATGATTAGTAGATGGACAATATCGTCTTTTCATATAACCCATCTAATATCCCACCATACATTCAACACATCTGCAACACTTTTGGTTATAGTCACTTGTAAATCACGTGAATTCCACCTTTTGAGAACCAAACTAAATCATATGTGATTTTACAAAATTAAATGTGATTTTATCTGTATCACCAAGTAGATCATCTTCTAGATCCAGATATGAATTTGCTTCATCCATAACCGCATTTTCTTCATCTATAACCCAATTTATGTCAGCAACTTAACAACATGATTTTCATCATCCATAACTCGATTTTCATCCTATATAATCTGATTATTCATCTATATCCAACTAATTGTTTTTAAATTGATAATCTTAAACATAAAATTGAGCGAAAGAACTAAAATTGTTCCCTATTCTTTTTTTTTTATTACGGTGAATGTAGATTTATGATGAATCAACAATAAATGAATGTTTTTGTAGTTGATTTGATGATTAATTTCGATTCCATGTTTGTGTGTGCATTTGTGAAACCCCAACCCTAAATTTTTTGGTGGTGAAAGAAAGGGAGTTCGTGATTTTTGGCATGTATATGTGATAAAATTTTACCTAATTGTAAAAATCGGATTTAAGTGGAGTTGGAATGGAAGATGTAGATTTGATCACTTGATCTTTAGAAAATCAGTGATCTGTATAGATCTCACATCTATTAGATATTTTGATAAATAAAAATTATATACAAAAAGCGGGGAAAAAATATCAATATAGAAAGTGATGTGCGGTTTTTGTAAACTGATACATACTTAGTTAGGGGGGGGGGGGGGAGGGGGGAGACTTTTGATTTTCAAAGGAGCAACGTCGTTCTCTTCAGTTTACGAATATATAGATAATCTTCAAAGAGAATTACTTTTTAAAGTTATTTTCTTTAAAATTATTGTAAAGTCGTTTCACTATATAAAAAAGACGCAAAAAATTATATCTGAAGCGAAAAATATAATATTTATTTGAAAATATTATGACAAGGTCTAACGAAAGCATTGAAGCTAATTAATGAATGATATAATTGTCATTTTACAAAAAAAGTAATAAAAGTAGTAATTAAAATAATAATTAATGTTTTTTTGTCCGACGATAATTATTTTAAAAGTAATGAGGATTAAATTATAGGGTGAGCATGAGCAGTTTTATGCTAAACCAAAAACCAATTTGAAAATTTTGATTTTTACAAATTGCAAATCACTAAGTTTGGTTCTCTGACATTCTTCTTTGTGGTTCTTTGGTTCCCTTGTTATTTGTTTTAGTGGATTGTGTTTTCGATTTACAGAAATAGTGCCCCAACAATGAACCGTTTTTTACATAAACAGAAAAACTTAAACCCCCAAAAAAAAAAAAAAAAAAAAAAAACAAATCGCTTCAATAATAAACTGTTTTCTAGAATAACTACAACGACAACAATGATAGTACTGATTAAATATTTTAAACTTTAAATTCCCATGGAATTCAAAAATATTTCATCCAATTTGATAAGGAATTAGAAATCATTCACAGGATGAAATTGTAAGTTAACATATTTCATTCCTAAGACAAACCACCAACATCATGGAATGGATTCTAAACTCAAATTCCTTCATTTTTTTCAATCAAACGGATCATGGAACAGAATTCATATCACAATTTCACTAGTCTTATAACAACCACGAACTAAACATGCCCTCAGGATTTTCAAAAGTTTGAAACCGCCTCATCAATTTGGGTCGGTCTTCAGGTTTAGTTATTTTGATTTTGGTAACTAGGTTTTTTTGTGTTAGCTTGCTGTGAGAAATGTCAAAGCTAATATGTTCTATGTCAAGTAGCACGAAAACTCTCGGTCTCGACCTACTAATATGGCTTAATGTTTTAACCCGTTTTTATATTAAGGCATTTTTTCGTGCATAGCATCGAGATTCTATAGTGACAAAAAGTTATAATTGTAATATTGTTGTTAAGTGTTCCACGTAATGTGTATTTGTATAACGTAAAATTATCTAAGTATAATCGAAATTTTTTGTAACAAGCGATAATTAAACTCAAAGAACAATTATGCTAACCTCATTTTGGTTATAAACATGTTCAACAATAATGTCTACAATTTTTTGATCACTCATTTTTATCAATCAACTCACACACATGGTGTATTATATAGTAGAGACTAAAGATATATTAGTAATTATACTTTTTTCATTTTGGTTATAAACATGTTCAACAATACAGACGAATTGATTACCATTAAATCAGATAGCTGAGACTAAAGATATATTAGTAATTATATTTTTTTCATTTTAAGAGTTTTAAGCAAAATTATACGCTCTTTAACAGGATAAACTCATCATACTGTTTAGTATGGAGTAAAGTACAAATCATTTTTGTCTTTTTTATACTAGAGTATAGGAGTTGAGATTTCTCTATAGATTCAATGAATTAATATATATATTTTTTTGAACAAAACAATGAATCAATATTTGCCACCTATTTTATCATCAAAATCAAAAAATTCATCCTGACCATCTGGTTTTTCATCAAAATTAAAACAAAATTCATTTTCCACCTTTTTTAGATAATAAACTATCTTGCAAAACGGTAAATCATTAAGCGATGAAAAATACACCATCGCAACGAGAATTTTTTTATCTTTCAGTAGACGGTCAGTTGGATATACTTTCGACGATTTTTTTTTCGAGTTTTATTTTGGTGTTAAAATTTGCGTTGCAAAAATCACATATGATTTGTATGTTAAGAATCACATATGATTTCACAAATCACATGTGATTTAAATTGCAAATCACATGTGATTTATCCATATGTAAATTTCAACACATACAAAAAAAATGTCGAAAAAAAGTTTCTCGAAAGTATATATAGTAGTGTCCCTCAATAGATAGATAATTTAATTCTTGTTGTGATTGTATGATTTTTTTACGTAATGATTAACGGTTTGCGAAATATTTAAATTTTTTAAGAAAAAATATTGGTTTTACATTGAACTTTTCTCTAGAGGATAAAATGGGTTTTGGAGGAAAAGAAAGGCGTAAAGAAAATCAGTAAAATAAAAAGGGAAATACTAATAAAAACCCTAAGGGCTGTTGATAACAACAAATTTTTCAAAAATTCTCCATTTATTTAGAAACATGTTCCACATTTTTCGCTAATATGACCAATGGGAAGAGTGAATTAAATTTGTATGTGCGAAATAATAGGAAATTGTAAGTGATTTTGGATGATTTTAAATGATTTTATTTGGACATTGTGAAATGTCTTAACAAGAATTTCGAAAATTAGGTGTTAACAACAACCCTAAGGGCTGTTGTTAGCAAACCTAAATAAAAAACATATGAGAGGCATTTGAGAATAACAAGAATATCTTCTTTTTTTTCTCCTTAAATATTAAACAAAATTTTGTGATAAAACTGATTGCATTAAATTAAAATTTGATGCGCAAAAAAAAAATAATAATAAATAATAATAATAAAAAAAAAAAAAAAAAAAAAAAAAAAAAANGAGACTTTTGATTTTCAAAGGAGCAACGTCGTTCTCTTCAGTTTACGAATATATAGATAATCTTCAAAGAGAATTACTTTTTAAAGTCATTTTCTTTAAAATTATTGTAAAGTCGTTTCACTATATAAAAAAGACGCAAAAAATTATATCTGAAGCGAAAAATATAATATTTATTTGAAAATATTATGACAAGGTCTAACGAAAGCATTGAGGCTAATTAATGAATGATATAATTGTCATTTTACAAAAAAAGTAATAAAAGTAGTAATTAAAATAATAATTAATGTGTATTTTAAAAGTAATGAGGATAAATTATAGGGTGAGCATGAGCAGTTTTATGCTAAACCAAAAACCAATTTGAAAATTTTGATTTTTACAAATTGCAAATCACTAAGTTTGGTTCTCTGACATTCTTCTTTGTGGTTCTTTGGTTCCCTTGTTATTTGTTTTAGTGGATTGTGTTTTGGATTTACAGAAATAGTGCCCCAACAATGAACCGTTTTTTACATAAACAGAAAAACTTAAACCCCAAAAAAAAAACAAATCGCTTCAATAATAAACTGTTTTCTAGAATAACTACAACGACAACAATGATAGTACTGATTAAATATTTTAAACTTTAAATTCCCATGGAATTCAAAAATATTTCATCCAATTTGATAAGGAATTAGAAATCATTCACAGGATGAAATTGTAAGTTAACATATTTCATTCCTAAGACAAACCACCAACATCATGGAATGGATTCTAAACTCAAATTCCTTCATTTTTTTCAATCAAACGGATCATGGAACAGAATTCATATCACAATTTCACTAGTCTTATAACAACCACGAACTAAACATGCCCTCAGGATTTTCAAAAGTTTGAAACCGCCTCATCAATTTGGGTCGGTCTTCAGGTTTAGTTATTTTGATTTTGGTAACTAGGTTTTTTTGTGTTAGCTTGCTGTGAGAAATGTCAAAGCTAATATGTTCTATGTCAAGTAGCACGAAAACTCTCGGTCTCGACCTACTAATATGGCTTAATGTTTTAACCCGTTTTTATATTAAGGCATTTTTTCGTGCATAGCATCGAGATTCTATAGTGACAAAAAGTTATAATTGTAATATTGTTGTTAAGTGTTCCACGTAATGTGTATTTGTATAACGTAAAATTATCTAAGTATAATCGAAATTTTTTGTAACAAGCGATAATTAAACTCAAAGAACAATTATGCTAACCTCATTTTGGTTATAAACATGTTCAACAATAATGTCTACAATTTTTTGATCACTCATTTTTATCAATCAACTCACACACATGGTGTATTATATAGTAGAGACTAAAGATATATTAGTAATTATACTTTTTTCATTTTGGTTATAAACATGTTCAACAATACAGACGAATTGATTACCATTAAATCAGATAGCTGAGACTAAAGATATATTAGTAATTATATTTTTTTCATTTTAAGAGTTTTAAGCAAAATTATACGCTCTTTAACAGGATAAACTCATCATACTGTTTAGTATGGAGTAAAGTACAAATCATTTTTGTCTTTTTTATACTAGAGTATAGGAGTTGAGATTTCTCTATAGATTCAATGAATTAATATATATATTTTTTTGAACAAAACAATGAATCAATATTTGCCACCTATTTTATCATCAAAATCAAAAAATTCATCCTGACCATCTGGTTTTTCATCAAAATTAAAACAAAATTCATTTTCCACCTTTTTTAGATAATAAACTATCTTGCAAAACGGTAAATCATTAAGCGATGAAAAATACACCATCGCAACGAGAATTTTTTTATCTTTCAGTAGACGGTCAGTTGGATATACTTTCGACGATTTTTTTTTCGAGTTTTATTTTGGTGTTAAAATTTGCGTTGCAAAAATCACATATGATTTGTATGTTAAGAATCACATATGATTTCACAAATCACATGTGATTTAAATTGCAAATCACATGTGATTTATCCATATGTAAATTTCAACACATACAAAAAAAATGTCGAAAAAAAGTTTCTCGAAAGTATATATAGTAGTGTCCCTCAATAGATAGATAATTTAATTCTTGTTGTGATTGTATGATTTTTTTACGTAATGATTAACGGTTTGCGAAA
Source organism: Artemisia annua (assembly GCA_014162995.1). Classification (NCBI taxonomy): domain Eukaryota; kingdom Viridiplantae; phylum Streptophyta; class Magnoliopsida; order Asterales; family Asteraceae; genus Artemisia; species Artemisia annua. The sequence continues at coordinate 78,906 of LBNU01002218.1, read as the reverse complement.
TATTTAAATTTTTTAAGAAAAAATATTGGTTTTACATTGAACTTTTCTCTAGAGGATAAAATGGGTTTTGGAGGAAAAGAAAGGCGTAAAGAAAATCAGTAAAATAAAAAGGGAAATACTAATAAAAACCCTAAGGGCTGTTGATAACAACAAATTTTTCAAAAATTCTCCATTTATTTAGAAACATGTTCCACATTTTTCGCTAATATGACCAATGGGAAGAGTGAATTAAATTTGTATGTGCGAAATAATAGGAAATTGTAAGTGATTTTGGATGATTTTAAATGATTTTATTTGGACATTGTGAAATGTCTTAACAAGAATTTCGAAAATTAGGTGTTAACAACAACCCTAAGGGCTGTTGTTAGCAAACCTAAATAAAAAACATATGAGAGGCATTTGAGAATAACAAGAATATCTTCTTTTTTTTCTCCTTAAATATTAAACAAAATTTTGTGATAAAACTGATTGCATTAAATTAAAATTTGATGCGCAAAAAAAAAATAATAATAAATAATAATAATAAAAAAAAAAAAAAAAAAAAAAAAAAAAAAAAAAAAAAAAAAA
>LBNU01002218.1:59715-78330 GCA_014162995.1 Artemisia annua | reverse complement strand
ACAACCACGAACTAAACATGCCCTCAGGATTTTCAAAAGTTTGAAACCACCTCATCAATTTGGGTCGGTCTTCAGGTTTAGTTATTTTGATTTTGGTAACTAGGTTTTTTTGTGTTAGCTTGCTGTGAGAAATGTCAAAGCTAATATGTTCTATGTCAAGTAGCACGAAAACTCTCGGTCTCGACCTACTAATATGGCTTAATGTTTTAACCCGTTTTTATATTAAGGCATTTTTTCGTGCATAGCATCGAGATTCTATAGTGACAAAAAGTTATAATTGTAATATTGTTGTTAAGTGTTCCACGTAATGTGTATTTGTATAACGTAAAATTATCTAAGTATAATCGAAATTTTTTGTAACAAGCGATAATTAAACTCAAAGAACAATTATGCTAACCTCATTTTGGTTATAAACATGTTCAACAATAATGTCTACAATTTTTTGATCACTCATTTTTATCAATCAACTCACACACATGGTGTATTATATAGTAGAGACTAAAGATATATTAGTAATTATACTTTTTTCATTTTGGTTATAAACATGTTCAACAATACAGACGAATTGATTACCATTAAATCAGATAGCTGAGACTAAAGATATATTAGTAATTATATTTTTTTCATTTTAAGAGTTTTAAGCAAAATTATACGCTCTTTAACAGGATAAACTCATCATACTGTTTAGTATGGAGTAAAGTACAAATCATTTTTGTCTTTTTTATACTAGAGTATAGGAGTTGAGATTTCTCTATAGATTCAATGAATTAATATATATATTTTTTTGAACAAAACAATGAATCAATATTTGCCACCTATTTTATCATCAAAATCAAAAAATTCATCCTGACCATCTGGTTTTTCATCAAAATTAAAACAAAATTCATTTTCCACCTTTTTTAGATAATAAACTATCTTGCAAAACGGTAAATCATTAAGCGATGAAAAATACACCATCGCAACGAGAATTTTTTTATCTTTCAGTAGACGGTCAGTTGGATATACTTTCGACGATTTTTTTTTCGAGTTTTATTTTGGTGTTAAAATTTGCGTTGCAAAAATCACATATGATTTGTATGTTAAGAATCACATATGATTTCACAAATCACATGTGATTTAAATTGCAAATCACATGTGATTTATCCATATGTAAATTTCAACACATACAAAAAAAATGTCGAAAAAAAGTTTCTCGAAAGTATATATAGTAGTGTCCCTCAATAGATAGATAATTTAATTCTTGTTGTGATTGTATGATTTTTTTACGTAATGATTAACGGTTTGCGAAATATTTAAATTTTTTAAGAAAAAATATTGGTTTTACATTGAACTTTTCTCTAGAGGATAAAATGGGTTTTGGAGGAAAAGAAAGGCGTAAAGAAAATCAGTAAAATAAAAAGGGAAATACTAATAAAAACCCTAAGGGCTGTTGATAACAACAAATTTTTCAAAAATTCTCCATTTATTTAGAAACATGTTCCACATTTTTCGCTAATATGACCAATGGGAAGAGTGAATTAAATTTGTATGTGCGAAATAATAGGAAATTGTAAGTGATTTTGGATGATTTTAAATGATTTTATTTGGACATTGTGAAATGTCTTAACAAGAATTTCGAAAATTAGGTGTTAACAACAACCCTAAGGGCTGTTGTTAGCAAACCTAAATAAAAAACATATGAGAGGCATTTGAGAATAACAAGAATATCTTCTTTTTTTTCTCCTTAAATATTAAACAAAATTTTGTGATAAAACTGATTGCATTAAATTAAAATTTGATGCGCAAAAAAAAAATAATAATAAATAATAATAATAAAAAAAANGGAAATATTTGCGCTATGTATTTAACTCTCTTGAGGATTGACTACCGTTTAGTACTTTAGTGACTTTAGTCATTATAAAAACAAAACATACACTTCCATCAAGGCTATAACATTGAAGAAGTAAACGCTCAATAAGTTGTATGCATCTTAAGTTCGTCTCCCTCACGCAAGTTCTTCTCCCTCACGTACAAAATAAAGTTATGGATAAGCTTTCCAAACCATTGTACATTATATGCCATATGTTAGTCGACATATTTTGTATCGAGCTCAAGCCCACTTCTAGAATACGCTTTGTAATCTTTTATATAATAAAGGAATTACATCATTTCGGAGTTTTTTTTGACAAAACAATCTTAGTAGAAAAAAAAATTAAGCCAATAGGAAAGCTCAGGCGAAATCGAGCAATATGATTGGCTAATAAAAAGTCAAAATTGAATTTATTTTGGTCAAACTTTAATAAATTTGGTAGAGAATTTGATTGAGGAAAAAAACACATGAAAATATAGTCAAATTTATGAAAATTAAAACTTTAAAAAAAGAGGAGGTAATTAATAAAACATTAGTGATTGAATTTTAAATATATTATATGGAGTTAAGTGTAAAATTATAAATCTCAATGTTTTTTGATAACTTTAGATAATAAACAAATAAACCCTTACACTTTATAATATGAACTTTGTTTACAATTACATGAGTATTAGTATTGGTTTGAGACTTCCATCTATTCAACTTACAAAAATTTATAAATGTACGAATTAGTTTTAATATACGTTAAATACTTTTAAAATAAATATTAGTTTTAAACTTTCATCTATTAAAATATCTTTTTACTATGTACGTTAAATATAAATAAGAACTTATGTTATCCTATTTAAAATTTTAATCTATACGTACACGGGTTTGAATATTAAATAAAGTTAAATTATTATTAACGGTAATAAAAATATCAAACGGTAAGTATGAGTTACTATGATATGAAAATAAATATACGCGATTGTACTTATAACGACTCATGTAATTATTATTTAAAGTTTATATACGGATATCCGGAAAAACTTTTTAAAAAAATTTACGAAGTATATTTTAACTTCATCAACGCTCATTATGTGCTATTAAACTCGCACATTTTATACAACATGATATCAATAGTTAAAGTTAAACAACAACATCAACCATAACATTAATATCTATGTCAGCAAAAAAAAGTTACATCTTTCATCCAATAAAATTTTTACAAAATATTAATTGATATTAATATATAATGAAAAACTCATGCATAATTATATCACAATTTTAACGGTTAAATTCTTATATGTCCATATAGTAAGCAAAAACTTTAAAATAAATTTGATTTATGTGTAAACCCATGTGATCAAAGAACCTTTGACCCAATAACATTATAAGGAGACACGCTCAAGAATCCAATACAAGGTCGATGCTACGGTTATATTTACAATCTGCTAACTGTTTTTCTTACTTTCACACATATTGATGCTCTAACTTTTTAAAATATGCATAAGATTTTCTGTTTTTAAACGATAATAATGCTATATAATTAAATTTTTATCGGAAAACCCCGTGCGTACACGGGTATTATAACTAGTTTTATATAACGTACGGTATCTTTCATTAATGAAAATTAATCTTCACTCTAACATAGAAATCATTGATTTTAGAGCGAATTAATTGATTTTCATTAATAAAAGATATACATTATATAGCACTATAAAGAGTATTCTAGAAGTGGGCCTAGCCCGATACGAAATATGTCGACTAACACACCATATTATTCTTTATTCCAACGACAACAACTCTAGTCTCTAAATAAAACGAGACTTAAATATTTTAAACGTGATAATAAGAATAAAAAAAGACACTAGAAAAATCGCAGATAGTTAAAAAATCGAATTATTATAAATGGTTAATGGCATATAATAGCAACGTACTTTCCTATTTGTTTCATTATCAGATACGAACCCAGAATAATACAACAATACCCATCCGACTTTTAAATTTTGTTTCATTATCATACGTTTTGTTTGCACCGTTAGTCCTTTTAACTAACGACCGTTTGTAATTAACTCAAAAATATGTTTTTCTTATGTTTTCATATGTTTTTTTTACATTTTTATACGTTTCTATCCATTTTTATATGTTTTCGCATGTTTTCTTTATGTTTTTGTTTGCACCGTTAGTCCTCTTGACTAACGACCGTTTGTAATTAACTCAAAAATATCTTTTTTCTTACGTTTTCTTACATTTTCATACGTTTTCATGCGTTTCTATCCGTTTTTATACGTTTTCGCCCGTTTTCTTACGTTTTTGTTCGTTTTTAAACGTTGTCGTCCGTTTTTATGAAAACGTATGATGTAAGAAAACGTAAGAAAAAACATATTTTTGAGTTAATTACAAAAGGTCGTTAGTCAAAAGGACTAACGGTGCAAACAAAAACGTAAAGAAAACGGGAGAAAACATATAAAAATGGATAGAAACGTAAGAAAACCATATTTTTGAGTTAATTACAAACGGTCGTTAGTTAAAAAGACTAACGGTGCAAACAAAACGTATGATATTTGAAACAAAATTTGAAAGTTAGATGGGTATTGTTGTATTATTTTGGGTTCGTATCTGATAACGGAACAAATGAGAAAGTACGTTTATATTACATGTCATTAATCCTATTATAAAATAGAATTTTTCTAGCCGTTTTTGTTAAAAAGGAGATTCGTATAGGTTATTTTTGTTGTTTCACCATTGAAATACCCTTGTATTTACGGCTTGGGCTGGTTCATAAGCTCATAACTCAAACTGTTATAGAAGTGATATCTAGGATCCAGTATGGTTTGTTTACCGTTGATGGGTCCTAAATACACGACTTCTTTATTTGTTTACCGTTTGATTATGTGACATGACCGCATTTTATAGATTTTGTTGGGTTGTTTCACTTGTGTACAGCATAGATATGTGAAAATTTTCTCACTAAGTTTTGCTAGCCAAATATTCTATGTGAAATTTTAAGTGGAACCATATATATTTTAAGCATATTCGCCATATTCTTTTGGAATACGAGTGGATATCCAAACCTCTGTATGTTCCTATTCGACCCAAACATGAGTAACTATGTAATTAATATATGAAAGACATCATGGGTGTACGAGTTAAGTAGTCCTTAGAAATAGATTCAATCATTAAGTCATATAAATGATGTTGTGGACACTTGAAATCATTTTAAGCAACTTTGGCATCGTTGTTTGTCGAATATTGACTTTCTCTTAAGTGATGTACATCTTTTAACCCAGAATGTCTACTCACAGGTTGCAACTTTGGCCCCAAACACACCTGCTCACTACGAGCTTCATTTTGGGGTTCCAATGGCTGGTGGGATTCTTTCTGCACTCAACACAAGCCTAGATCCACCAGCATTAGCAACCACTCTCAAACAATTGGAACCCAAAGTCATCTTTGTTGATCACCAATACACTCAAAATCTTATTGAAGCATTCAAGCTACTACGTGCCGCAACTCCAACACCACCACTCGTAGTTCTAATGGGTGGAAATAACAAGAAGTGCACTAACATGTTATCCAACACTCTTGATTACAACAAATTTTTCTCTTTTGGGAAACCAGATTTCAAGATCATACACCCAAATAATGAATGTGATCCAATTTCGATAAATTTTACTTCAGGGTCGACTGGAAGGCCAAAGGGAGCTGTATATAGCCATAGAGCGGCGTATTTGAATTCATTGGCCGTTATTTTTAGATATGATATTAGAAAAATGCCGGTTTTCTTATGGACAGTTGATATGTTTCGTTGTAATGGTTGGTGCTTCCCTTGGGCCATGGCAGCACTGGGTGGCACCAATGTTTGCCTTAGAGAAGTCACGGGGCAAGTGATATTTGATTCAATTGTGACCTATAAAGTAACACATTTGTGTGGTCCACCTACAATTTTAGACAAGATCGCAAGCATTCACAGCTGTGGAGAACATGATATTCCAAGTAAGGTTGATGTAATTGTAGCCGGGCCTTTACCACCATTGGAGATTATTTTAAAAGTTGAGAAGTTTGGTTTTGATGTACACCATGGTTATGGAATGACTGAGGCTATGGGGCCCATGGCTGATAGATTGTTGACAACGCATGATGAGAAAGAAAATGGTAACGATGAGCTTGCATACATAAGATGTCGCGAAGGAACACACAACATTTTAATGGAAAATGTTGATGTGAAGGACCCCGACACCATGACTAGTGTACCATCAGATGGTAAGACAATTGGGGAAGTTATGTTTAGGGGCAATGCTATAATGTTGGGCTACCTAAAAAATTTAGAAGGTACACAAACAGCATTTAAGGGCGGATGGTATAGAACAGGGGACCTTGGGATTAGAAAGCCTACTGGTGACATAATAATGAAGGATCGTGCGTTGGATAGCATTATCATAGAGGGGGAGATTTTGAGCACACTGGAGATCGAAAGAGTCATACGGAGTCATTCGTCCGTAAAGGATGTTGCAGTTGTTGGAAAGCCTGATAATTCCCTTGGTGAAACTCCTTGTGCCTTTGTGACTTTGAAAGACGAATGTTCTTTAAGTAGCAATGATATCATCAAATTTTGTGAGGAAAAGTTGTTGCCGCGTAGTATGGTCCCTCTAAATGTCTACTTTGGGATGTTGCCAATGAACTCGACGGGTAAAGTGTTGAAATATGTTCTCAGGGACAAAGCGAAGGCCATCGAGACTGCTCCTTGTACCAATGGTCGTTGAACGTTTACATTTATCATTTACATCAATAATCACTGAAGATTCTTAAAGTGAGTTTACTTTGGGCTTAATTAATTATACTTATGATCCATGTATAAATTAACTCATCTGTCCTCAAACTCTAATAGTTTGAAAATTTTAGTTGTAACATATACAGATAGGTCCGAGTCACAGCTTGAAATAAAATAGATAGAGTACTCTCTTAGGGTGAGAATGACCACCAAACTCTACAATTTTCTTTGATAATAATTTTTGTATCTTCCATTTTATTTCATGAGTTTAAATACAAAGAAAGATGACCACCAAAAGATGTAACCATCCCAGGATTAAACTAGGAAGACTGGTAGAACAAATATTAAAACTAGGAAGATAATGCCACTAAACTAATGCTAACATGAGAAATAAATATGTGACCACTCAAATCCCAGGTTGCATGTCATGGACTATCCATAATCAGTAGTTGTGGTCCTTTTGCACTTCTGACCCACAGTGAATTTTTTATCACAATTAAAACATAGACCTTGAGCCATTTTCTGTTGCATCTCGTCCCAAGTGAGCTGCTTGTTGTGTTCTTTGTTGGTCCTACCGAGGATGCTTGCGTAATGGGTGACAACCGATTCAACTGATCATCTCTCATCCGAGCAAGACTTGTAGCATCCTTTAAATTAGTTGGCTTGAACATTTGGATGCCATTTGCAATTTCAGGTTTAAGACCACCCATGAATGTGGCCACAAGTGCCTTTTGAGTCCATACTTGAACTCCATTTTCAGACATCTCAAACACCTTTTGATATTCTCGACAAGGGCCCGTTTGTTGTACCTTTGAAAGAGCTTCATCGAAGTCGTTACAATCCGTTGGACCAAACTGAGACCACAACTCTTCTTAAAAAAATCTCCCGTATCACTTTTTTCCCTTCCACTTGGTAAGCCTTATCGGTAATGTTCAAGTCAAAATCGGATAATTATACGGTTAGAAATACGTGAGCCTATGAGGCGCACACATATACACCAAGGGAATTCTTTTATAATGTACTTAATATATATATTGTATTATATTATCCCTATTATATTAATTATATTAGTTTATCTTTCACAATATATTGCTTAACAATCGTTAATTAAACCGTTAGACGTTTTAATTAATTATAGTCTTTATTTATTAGCGTGCGACATAGTAAATAAAACTTAAACCGAAAAATATGGCAGGAGGAAAAGAAGATGAGATGGAAGCTTGCTTTGTCCACCAAGTTTGTGTAGCCTATCTAATGAATTACTCATTCATTGTTTAGGGTGATCTTGCATAACCTAAAAACACACAAACTCTTCTCTCCTTCCCCTCTTAACAAAGCCAATCGAACATCCCTATAGTTTAGGGTCTGGATCGATTTTATTCAAGAAACAAGAACTAGGGTTTTGTTTATTTGATCGTGAATTAACAACTAGCATTCGGGTATTCTACCGTAACGTATAGTGTGTACGAACATAGAGGTTACTTATATTAGTAACTCAAGGATTTTGTTGAAGTGTCAAGAAAGATCAAGACTTGATCTTTATCCCACTTGTTCATCTGAATCAAGAATCACGAAGTTAGTAACATACATGTTTATTTATGTGTTAATCCATGTACGTCATATGGATCCCTTTGGGATACTTTTCCGCTGCATACTCATGATAAATAATTGTTATTTAGATGCTAAATCCTAACAGTGGCAACACGAGTCCTCGTTTGATGTTATGTGTTACACTTATATACGTAAAATTGACCTAAATCGCTTGTTTTCGCAAGTTTTTGTTAACTTATTTTTAAACAGCCCTTCGGGTATTTCTTTACATGTTAAAATCGATCCTAATAATGTCTAAAAATTAGTTCTAGAAGACCTTGGGATGTGGGTTTACGTGTACAAAATGGGGGTTTCTACGTGTAAAATCTTTCATTTTTCCGGCTTATCAACTTGTGTTAATTGTTTTTATTTGTAATCCATGACAACTACATGCATACTAGTCATGGATAATAAGCCGACCTCTTGTTTTAAACATATAGTTAATTGGTTAATTGGTTAGACGGACTAAAACAATAAATAACCCAATTTAAACACTTGTGTGATTTGTTTTTGTTTGTTGATTGCTTCACCACACCGCACAGAAAAAAATAATAATAAAATAAATAAATAAAAAAATATTTCCTGTCACTCTGTAATGAATTAGACGTTGAAATTTTTGTGGGCTATTTTTGACTCAGTACCCTACAGCTTTGTAATTTACTGCTAAGGTTGGGAAAGATTCCTTCTTTGTCTGATCGGGGTCTGGAATGAATTAAATTTTCTAATCAGTATGCTGAGTATTTTTATACTTATGCATAAGGCTTTTGCAATCAACTTATTTGATGTATGTGTACTACTTGCTTTAGATTATTCTATAAACAAGTGGGAGCCTTAACATAAACTTAAAATCATCAAGTTACACGTTTTATTGCAATATTTATTTATCGCACGATAAGAGTCTGTCTTCACCTTCATCTCATCTTTCTGTCTGTTTATTTGCATTATTTTATTCCTCGTGACTTGTTTGTTTTATGCAAAAGATTTTTGAAATTAAATGGACATTAAATTATCGAATATGATTTAATTAAACTAGTGTTTTGCAATGGTTAATGGCATTGGGTTGAGCTTACGTACCGTAATTTGTTCCCGTGAAACCTTGCAAGTACATATGTTTAATAAAGATTTAAATATACGCTTAAAGTTTTTGGCACCGATTTTATTAATTACCGAATTTGTGTCAACAAATGTCTTGCAAACGTGTTAAACGCATTAGTTTGGGCTTACATACCGTAATTTTCTCCCACGAAACGCATGCAAGTACATTGGTTATAACAAATGGTCTAAGGTTTGAAACACATGCAAGTACTTTGTAGGTGATTATCCGTCAGTCCGTCACACACGCGTTCTTGAAGAATATGAGATCTGAGCACGTAGCCATCTATTTGAGACACGTATATATAAAGGCATCCATAAACAAAAACGACATCGTTTTTGTCCAAAGTTATATCCAAACATGAAACGGTGTCGTATGGAGGCAAGGAAAGCGTTAAAAAAAATGGCGTCGTTTTGGAGACCTTCTAAACGACGTTGTTTTCTATGATAAATGTATAATAGAGAAAAAATATGCGCAAAAGAAATGAAAGTGTGTAAATCAGTTCATTACATATTAATATTATAGTTTTCATTTCATGCAATCTATCAAATCATGAAAACTATGTAATTTATTGTGTAAACAATTCAATAGTACAAAATCCGATCTGTCATGCACATATTGCACAATGACAAAGATAACCATAAATGTTTCAATAACAAAAATTATCTGTAGTTCTTGTTTTAAACAAACGTGAACATAAAATTAAGTCCAGTAGTGTGATATTTATTTTATGATGACTTTAATGAATTTTGAGGGAGAATGGCATTATTTGGAGTCCAATGGTGTAATTGGTTGTATTAATACATTTATGTTAGCACTATCAGCTATTATTAACTTTTGGTCATGTGTCATTTGTATGGATATTATAGGTAATCTATGGCATTCATGCAATTCGGGAGTTTTTTAGAAAAAAGAAAGAACAAAACTTTTTGTTCAAAGCATGAAACATTTTTTGAAGTGAAAAAGTGAAAATTTACTAATCAAAACAAACTTATATAAAGAACCAAACTAGACATGAATGACATGTCTATTGGTAGATAAATATATGAAAGCTAACCAATTCACAAATTTATCACCATACAAGCTTTTATTGAGTTGCATTATCTACATGTTCCGGCTCTTTCGTAGAACAACTTTTAAATTCCAAATTTCTTTCCAGCATCAACCAAGAATTTGACATACCGAAGTTTTTAAACCATGATACATATGTCTCAAAGTAACTACAACTCACATTTCATCCAATTTTAATCACCTGCTATTATCTTTACAGACATATGACGTGAAAACATTAAAGGATAATAATCTGAAAGTATCCATCACCAAGAAACAACTCGAAGCAGCTTAATTTTTGAAACTATAACAATACAAGGGGGAAAATCATACAACATAACCATCAACACATAAAACTATAGTAGACTAAATTACTCACTTTTCACAAGGATGCAGTGCCCCTATTGTCCAAACTTTACAAGTAAACATCATAAATCACAATATTACAGGTAAGTATGTTTTTCTCCAACATGAAGCATTCTATTTGATATCTTAACACACCCATTATTCAATTCGATTCAATCGGAAAGTTGATGAATTTATAGCAAGATAACAATTGGTTTCATGATTAAAAGCAAAAAACTTTGTTTGTGAAGTAATCATACCAAGTGTTGTCTTAGATTTCAATCCATCAAGTTTTTAATGGAATCAAATTGTGGAATGGGCATACTTAGATATTAAATATAAGTAACTCTGCTTTCCACCTGATTTGAAGGATTATATCTCATATTTCAAACATACCTATTGCTAAATTCGGTTCCATCAATAACTTTACAGATTTGGAGCAAAAAGAACATTTGGTTTGATCACTAAAAGCGTCACACCCCAAAATGTCGCAACGGAAAGTTTACAGGGGCGTGACGTTCATAGCACACAATCAAGAGTATAAAGAACGATCACTATATGAGTCGTTTTGAAAAGATAGATTCGATTAAGCAAATAAGTTTCAACAAAACTGAGTTTAAAGTTACACGTCACAAATGAAAATGGTTTAATGTTCACATTGAATATAACGACAATGTAAGAAAATCTTCATGATGAGATGCCCGTAAGATAAGACTCAATGAATGGTATTCCAATGCATACCGAGTTAGATAAGTCAACAACCTGAGAAATATATGCTAAAATGTCAACAACAATGTTGGTGTTTTCATAGGTTTATGTAAACGTAAATGACAAGTGCGGACCACAAGATTTCAGTATGTATGACCACTATAACAAATACAATGTCATAAGAAAAGTAATCCGATTGGCTAAGCTCATGACCCTGAAGCTTAACGTAATCTGTATGCAATTTGCACATACATAAATGCCCTTATAGGTGTTTGCCATGCACCTAAAGTATCTCAAATGGTATGCGTCCGTTTACCTAGTTGGTGCGACCAACCCGGACGGGGGGTGTCAAACCAATAGATCTATTCACATCATTCGCGCATACGAATAATTAATGGTTCATGATATGTGGGGACTCAATGGATAATGTAGTACCTTAGGCAATATGTAATTGTTTTATACACTTGTGTCTGTATGTAAAAGTAAGCATAGTATTCTCACCCCGAATATTTAAAAGAGTACAAACATGTAAAAAAACGAGGCCATGAAACTCGCCTCAAGGAATGAAAGTGTTAGAAAAAGTATAACGTAGAACAACAACCGGGAAATCCTAAACGTGACATAAAATAATAATTCGTTTTAAGAAAATGCAACATGTACTAAATGCGTATGCGTTTTATCACCCTTATACACTTGTAGTGAGGTTTTACGACTCAAAACATAGTAAGACGCATGTTTCACTTTTTAATGTTCAGTTTTCAAAAAATGTCCAAAAACGTGTTCGACTCAAGTTTAGCGGGTCATACGTTCTTTGTGTCTTATTAGTTTGGGTCGTTTTGAATTCCGGTGTCAAGTATGTTGTGAGGTTTGTAAAAAGTTTAACTAATGCTCTTAATGAATCTAAGCCTAATGTCCTCGTAAATAGGCCCAAAAATGGCCACTCGCGCTTTTGTGTTTAACGTTTTCAAAGACGATAGAAATAAACTTGTGTTGGTCCAGTCCTAGATAGATCTTTGAGCCTTTAGAATACGTAGAATACTTATGTAAACACAAGTAAACCAATGAGAGACTCTAATAAATAAACTTATGTCTATGCGGAATATAAACACAAGAATTGAAGAAGAACAACTAAAGAACAATGATCCTCTATGGATCTATATTACTAACTATTAAAATATTTTTCAAAGGTGCCCATAAACATTAGCTGTGAGTTTCTTTTATACTACAAGTTCGGCATTTACTACAAAACGTGTTAGGAGATATGCAACATCACTTCCTAATATAACTAATGCATATCTCTTTCTCCACAAGACATTCTAAAAATACGGGTTAACTATTACTACTAACCGCAGAAACAAAACAACCAGCAGGAACCAGCTGAAGCTAACAGCAGGAACTACTAAAGTACGATACCAGCAGGAACTATATACCTGCCAGCAGAAACTAAAATTACTCTACCAGTAGCAATAAAATTACAATTTAATAATTCCTAACAGAAACTAAAAATACTCTTCTCATCTACCTTCTTGTCTGTGCATTCTCTTGCCAAGTGACCCAGTTGAGAGCATTTGTAACACCTAACCTTTCTTTTGTCAAACCTGGCTGAATCTCTCTTGTTGAATTTGATCTTCCTTCCAGCCTTCTTTTCAAATCTATTCACCTTAACTGAAAGCATAGCCATTTGCCATTTGATATCTAATTCTTCCAGATCCATCTTATCAATCTGGTCAAAGTCTTCATATTCTAGCTATTGTTGTGGCTCACTTTCAGCAACAAAAGAATGAAGAACATCTTCAATTACATTGCCAGAATGAGATCTTGGTACTGCAGAGGTATATGAGGGTGATGATGATGAGCTTGGGCTATCAGCATATGTCACCTTATTATTAGTACTGGTAACAAATGCTGAGTGAGTTGGTGCAGTGGAATAACTTGAGCCTCCTTTAATATCAATCTCAAGTGACTTGATTTTGTTGTACAGGTCATCAAAATTAAAATAATCAAGACCACCCTTTGCTTTAAGAGTGATTGATACCTGTGACCAAGATGCAGGCAATGTGTTAATACAAATAATGTCAAAAACGTCATTTGCATTATTCGGTCTCTTCTAGTTTTGATAATCACAAAATAGAAACACACATTACGTAAAACTACGTTTAATAAGTTTTTGATCGAGAAAACTCGTTTTCGTCTTCAACATCACTTAAGGTATGTACAAACATCTACCAACTTGTGTATGTGATCAAAGGACTTATTTTTCACCTAAACTTTACATTTTCATGTCACAAAACATTTTTACAAAAGTATTTTTGTATAATTTAAAGAAATGTTTTATTAAGAAAATGTTTTCGAACTTCAAATTCATAACAGCCATATTTCCCGCTCAAAACCGACAGAAATTTTTCACCAGATAAATTTTCACCACGTCAGGACAAAAATGGGAGCGTATGTCAGGACGGTCCCTTAAATAGGTCGACGGTCCCTTATCGATAAAGGACCGTCTGGTATTTACGGGACCGTGGTCTCTCTCCTGGCGTCTATAAATACAGAACTGTTGTTTCTCAGAAAACTTTACCTCTTGTGCACTGAAACTTTCTGTATTGCAAAATCCTTTCCAAAACATAGTCTTTGATCACATTATCGGGTTCTTAGTTGTTTATAAGTGATCACACTCATCATTCTTCCATAGTGCAAGAGAAGAACATTCGTTGTACTCAAGAGACGAAGTGTTAGAGAAGAGTCTTACTCATTGTTGCGGATCCATCATCATTTGCATTCATTATTTCTTGTATGTAATAGGACTTGAGTGCAAGTCTTATATTGTGTATTGTGTTAGATCGTGCCATCGTGTTGGTACGAGGTGTGAAGCCACGTGGGCTTTGTTAGATTGGTTCTAGCTAGGATTAGGACTCGACATTCCGCTTAGTGTCGTTAAACTTGGTGTAAGCTTGTGTAAGGTTTGTTCCGCCATAAGGGAGCGTGTTGATATAGTGTTTGTGAAACTCTCGAGTGTGAGACTCGAGGAGTGGAGTAGGGACGAAGGAGTGAGCTTCGTGGCCGAACCACTATAAATCCGCGTGTCACGGTTTGATCTTTCCTTGCTTTACTTTTACTTAGTTATTTATTATTGATTGTATTTGTTGTTGTTTTGAGTTCACATAAATATCGAATCGATCAATTTTCATAAACACAACTTGGAAAGTAAATTTTCTAAAACGAAATTAATAACGGTGAAACTATTCAATCCCCCCTTTCTAGTTTCTACAATTGGTATCAGAGCCAGGTTGCTCAAGACTTTTTAAAATATACTGTATTTTAAAACTTGAAACGATCAATGGAATTTGAAAAATATCAAGAAGGGAAATCTAAGCAAAGACCACCACTCTTTGAAACTGATAGTTTTATTTATTGGAAAACTCGATTCGAAACGTATGTGAAATCAAAATATCTTGATCTTTGGCATGTTATTACTATGGGTGACTTTAAACCTATTGAATATAATCGGAAACCAAACAAAATGAAGTTGTTTCTTATGATAACCAAAGTGATAATCTTAAAAAGAAATTGGCTAAAAATGATGAAGCAAAAATGGTTATTTACAATGCTTTACCCAAAAAGGAATTTCAAAGAATTTTCATGTGTAATACGGCTCAAGATATTTGGAAAACTTTGTTGGTTACTCATTAAGGTAATAATCAAGTCAAAGATAACAAGATCGATCTTTTGGTCCAACAACATGAAAAATTCGTCATTCCTGAAGACGAATTCATAGATAGTGCATTTGCAAGATTTAACGCCATTATCACGAGTTTTAAAGCACTCGATGAAGGTATTTCTGTCAAAAGTTGTGTTAGGAAATTTCTCAGGGCTTTACATCCAAAATGGAGAGCAAAAGGTCACAGCGATTGAAGAATCCAAAGACTTGGCATCTCTATCATTGGATGAGCTCATTGGAAACTTAAAGGTCCATGAGTTAATCATCAAAAATGATTCCGAGATTGTCAAGAGCAAGGTGGAAAGGAGATCTATTGCCTTGAAAGCTAAAAAGGAGTTAAGTGATGATGAAGACTCAATCTCGGAAAGGGAAGATGAAGAATATGCTCTAGCGGTTAGAGATTTCAAGAAATTCTTCAAGCGAAGAGGAAGATTCGTAAGACAACCACGAGATGAAAAGAAAGCACTTCTAAAAGCTCGTGAAGATAGATATAGCAAGGGCGAGAAAAGATGCTTTGGATGTGGTGACACAAGACACTTAGGTGTCGTTTGTTTTTTCAGAGCTTTTACCTCTTCATCTGCAAACCATGTCTGCAGAAGAAGAGGTACATATAAGCTCTTCATCTGCAAGAAGAAGACCGTTTGTTTTTTGTGCTATTGAAGTACTTCTTTCCTATACTATTTTTTATGCTATTGAAGTACTTTTTTTCCTGTTCCATTTTCTTTTTCACAAGTTTTTTTACGTTTTCGTCCGCTTGTTACCGTTTTGGTACATTTTCGACCTTTTTTTACGTTTCGTCTGTTTTTTTTACGTTTTTATCCCTTTTTTTAAGCTTTCATCCCTTATTTACGTTTTCGTTTGATTTTTTACATTTTCATATTTTTTATGTTTTCGTTTGTTTTGTTACGTATTCGTCCATTTTTTACGTTTTCAATTATTTTTTTTTACGGTTTTATCTGCTTTTTTAGGTTTTCGTCTGTTTTTTTACGTTTTTGTTTTGTTTTTTTTTCGTATTTTTCTTTTTGTTTTCGCTCGTAAGGAAATAGATTCAAACGTAAAAAAAAAAAAAAAAAAAAAAAAAAAAAAAAAAAAAAAAAAAAAAAAAAAAAAAAAAAAAAAAAAAAANCTTTACATCCAAAATGGAGAGCATAGGTCACGGCGATTGAAGAATCCAAAGACTTGGCATCTCTATCATTGGATGAGCTCATTGGAAACTTAAAGGTCCATGAGTTAATCATCAAAAATGATTCCGAGATTGTCAAGAGCAAGGTGGAAAGGAGATCTATTGCCTTGAAAGCTAAAAAGGAGTTAAGTGATGATGAAGACTCAAGCTCGGAAAGGGAAGATGAAGAATATGCTCTAGCGGTTAGAGATTTCAAGAAATTCTTCAAGCGAAGAGGAAGATTCGTAAGACAACCACAAGATGAAAAGAAAGCACTTCTAAAAGCTCGTGAAGATAGATATAGCAAGGGCGAGAAAAGATGCTTTGGATGTGGTGACACAAGACACTTAGTTGGAGATTGTCCACACCAAGCAAAGGACAAGAACCAAAGGGCATATGTAAGTGGTGCTTGGAGTGATAGCGATGACAATGGTAAGAATGAAACTTGTCTCATGGCCGGATCTTCAAAAGAGGTATGTATCGAAACCGACAACTATGATATCTGCTCGTTAGACTCACTTGAATTAGACAATGAGTATGATAAAATTTGTATATTGATGAGGCGAAAAGTGTTACGCTTTTAGGGGGTCATTTAATCCTTAAATCGTTATTTTATGATCAAATATTACCTTAAATCGTTCCTTTTGTCATTTTAGGTACTTTTGGGAGGAATTCTGGAAAACATTGCATTTTGGACATTTTTGGAGCATAAAAGTGAAGAAAACGACAAAGTCTCAAAGCATGCTGGAAATCCTACCTGACGGCGTCAGGAGCTACAAGCTAACGCCGTCACTTGATGACAAAGGAGTTGGATTCAGAATTTACCAGACGCCCAAATGAAGAATTGAAGAATTAACACCTGACGACGTCAGGTGTTATGAAGTCTAGGCCGTCAGGTGTTCTCCTAAAGAGAGACGGCCCAGAAGGAATTACAAGGTGACGGCGTCAGAAGTGGATCTAGGTGATCCGAAAATGTAACACCCCCATTTTCACGTTTCGCAGCGGATTTAGAGTTGGGGTATTACTTCTGATGCGTGGTTTTGTGACCTTACAACAGGTTTTACCTCTCAAGGGATCTCAAGAGGCTTACAACCCCACCAGGCAGTGTACCTGACCGATGTAGTATAGGATAGTGGTAAGTACGGGGGATTGATCGTTCTCTCACAGGGAATAGTGTTCGTTAGGACAGAAAAACTACTCTAGTAGGTCTAAGGGTGAAGGAAGATTTTTTTTGTATTTTTATATTTTTAGAAAAGCAAGTAAAATCTCGGTTTTGAGGGAGTGGGCGGAATTAGTTTCAACTAACCGAAGATAACTACAATTGCAAATAAAATAAAATATCTAAACTATTGTGGTTGTGAAAACTATATGGAGAAAAGTGTGTTTACTTAGACTTCATTACTCCCTAACTATCTTTTACCGGTTAATTGATATGTATGTTACTTGTGTTGATGAAGGGTGTATTCCTAATAACTCATGGAGTGGCATACATATCTCTCCAATTCTATGAGCTCTTATCTCCTCCTATGCCATGCACGGCACAACCATAGGGATTGTAAACAGTGGCTCATGCGTTAAATACTACCTTAATAGCCTAGTATGCCTTGGCTACATGTTTCCCAAGACGTTCAAGCACGTTACCATAAAGGAGGTTGGCCAGTTTTCTTGACCTGTAACATTGGAGGAGACGATCATCGCCAACAAACCAACAACGACAATCGTAGTTTACTCATAGTCAGTATCAATAATGTAATGTTCTAAATTATCATTTAGGATGCTTTACGATAAAGAAACACAGAAGAATTTAGTAGAACCATCAACATTCCTATGTATGAAATTATAAAACCAGGACAAAGGCCAAAAGGACGTGAGATGAAGGCAGAACCTAGACTAAGCTGCTCTCAGATTTAGAGCCACATATAAATCTCATTGGGAGCTACATCCCAGTGGAATGACTTCTTTCTTACAGTCTTAATCATATACTTGCTGATGGAAGGTTTCCACAGGGTTGTATGTAGGAAACCCTTTAGTATATAGTGAGTCTGGACAGAAACCATCGGCTCTATAGTCTTTTTCTTGAGTGCCCAAACCACCGAAAGTAGTTCCATACGCAACCTATAGAACGCTTTCCTTATTACTAAATCGTGGGTCTCCAAACTGCACACATGAGACTACACCAACTACTGAGTCTAAACGCGCTAAGATATCCTGGTCAGATAACAGCGTAGTCCAGGACTCTGATTTTTAAGGAAATCAGCATTAAGCTCATGAGAGAGATTACGTCCCGGTCAAGTGCATAGACGGAAACGAACTCCAGAATAAGTAACTAGACATCATGGTTCGAAGCCCG
>LBNU01002218.1:48804-59503 GCA_014162995.1 Artemisia annua | reverse complement strand
TGACGGCGTCAGGTGCAAATCTCCAAATTCTTTCTGGCCCGTCATTTGAAAATTGGTTTTCACTCTTTTGTCAATGCTTGCTGATGATGTCACGTTGTGACTCTGATGCCGTCAGGTAGTAATTCCAGCTTCTTTTGAGACTTTGTCGTTTTCTTCACTTTTATGCTCCAAAAACGTCTAAATATGCATGTTTTCCGGAATTCTTCTCAAAAGTACCTAAAATGACAAAAGAAACGATTTAGGGCAATATTTGATCACATTTACACGAATTAAGGCTTAAATGACCCCTTAAAAGCGTAACACTTTTCGTCTCATCAAATACCCTTACATTTGAGATTTGCTTGTCCTCAAGCAAATGAGCTTTTATTCCAATCAAAATATGAGTTAGGGGTCATTTAACACAAATATAAAAGTAATTACAACAAATAGTTATTAGACCCTAATCATAACAAGCACGGAAATCATACACTAGCACCTCACAAATAGTGTTTGGATTCTCTCATCTCTTAAATATCATAGAATAATATCTCATAAATGAAAATGGAAAATAACACTCACTACCTGTCATAGCAAATAGATTACCATAGGCTTGGGAGAGGATCAATTACTCCTCCACTAGGCGTAAGCACCTAAGATAAACTATCAAAGAGGGCTTTCCAAAGGGTTGTAACGTAAGGTGTAGGGATATGATAAACACGGTTTGGTTGGAATAAAGGGTATTTTAATGGTGGCAAGTTAATTATCATGATCAAATACATGCACTCTACATCGTTGCTTAAGTCAAGACTCGACTCAATCTTAAACTAAAAATGAAATAACAAAAACTAAAAAGAAACATAAAAGGAAACGGGATAGTAGTCCGTATGTTTTTCTACTTTCTTTTTCACATTTTTTTTTCATACACTCTTGACCTACCATCCAAAATAACACATCATAGGGGAGTCACATTCCCCTTACACTTGAATCTTTACATAACTTTACAATTACTAATCTAATGACTCCAATTAAGATAATTGAAAAACTTGGAGTACTTTTAAAATGTTTAGCACATATGGGGGTAATAATGTCGTTCTTCCCATTACTCCATTACACTAGTACTTTACCCATGAGTCCCAATCGTCCCAAAACAATATGTACAAGGATATGACTTAACTTAGCAACCATGTAATTGACTAGATAATTAACTAAGGGTTTAACACAAATGTTTTCACAATAATGCACCAAAGGTGGGTGCATACAAGGTAGGCTAAGGCGATTTGGGTGTACATTTAGTGGGGTGTAAACAAATTCTCACTTTGAGTAAGATGCTCAAAGATCGAATCGAAAGGATAGGCTCGGAGGGGTTTACTAGGGGTATCGTGTACCAAAAATGGATACAACGCAAAGGGTGTGGGAGAATTACTTGACCAATGAAGTCAATGTAATTATAACAAAAATACGGGTGTAAAACAATGGGTTAATCCTAATGCCTCTTATCATGTAGTAAATCTTAACTACACGAATGTAGTCTCACTTGTGGATTTGAGATGGTCCTAACGCAAGTTCTAGAATCTAAATACTACCGGTACTCACATCATAGCACCAAAGATGGATGCTTTTCCTACCAATTCTAGGGGCGAACCTCACATATTTGGGGTGGAAAATTTTTTAGTGGTACGGTTTTGTGCTAGTCATACAATTTCCTATCCATGAGACGCTCATTAAGATCAAGGTTTCACTTCTAAATGTTGTAAAAAATTTTAAATTGGCGCTAAAATTGCCCTAACAAATATTTCTCTTGGTTTTATTACAAATTTACTATCAAACAAAGCAAAACATCAAGCGTAAGTATATTCTCAACGGTGCTTTCATTTACCCCCCTTACACTTAAACCGAACATTGTCCCCAATGTTCAAATAAAAGACGTAAAAGTAAATAAGATGAAAGAATGAAATCAAATACTCCCCTGAATCGTTTGTTGTGGATAGTGATGTAACATGGTTAGATCTTCTTCCAAGATAGACGAACGTTCAAAGCTTCCCTTCCAAAATAATAAACGTCTTCTTGTCCAAAATAACCTGTTAACCTGAAAAAGATAAAGGCCAACCTCGCGTAAAATCGGCGGTAAAATCTACATAATAAGATATAATGCTTGTGGAATGAATATTTTGCAGAATTCCTGGAGATTATAAGTTAAAGAATTGACAAAACTTTTTAGGTTTCCGGAAAAATACAAAACTTTCAAAAATTGCAGAAAATTATAACCTGACGCCGTCAGGTGTTAACCCTGACGCCGTCAGAAAGTTCTGACAGAATTCTCATGTTAAGCTTCCGGGAAAAATTCTGGAAAAACTAGATCTTACTTCCTGGAATTCCTGCAAAAATTCATTATGACTCGATACAAGCATTTGACTCAAACAAGTACTAATATGTATGCTAATTTCATTGTTATGATTCATGTTCATTCGTTCTATATAAACCGATTTAGATTTCCCTTACACTTAGCTTTTGCAAAATACCTTTATATGTAGTTAAGACGAAGTTAAAAACAAAATAAAGCATTTTCACAATTTAGTTTGAAGCATGAATCAATAACAAGAAATATAACTTACATACGGAAACAAATAAAATCAAATAAACACACAAAAACACACAAAACATGGGTTGCCTCCCAAGAAGCGCTTTTCTTTATTAACGAGTCTTGTAGCTAGACTCAAAGTCACCGTACGTTACGTGACTTCGTCGTTGGTCTCGGTTCCTAAGTCATCCTCTTTTCCGGTTTTGTATTCGGGCCCTAAGTTCAAACAATCCTTATAGAAACCGAAAATCCTTTTCATGACATAGTCTACTCCCCTACGTCTATCCTCATCATTCCTATAGTAAACCGCTTGTTTGAGCTCCTTCTCAACGTTTGACAAGTGTTGGTATTGCTCTATCTTATACGGCATTTGGTAGTTCACCTCATCGGTCTCATCCTTAAATGTGACTATCCCTAAGGAAGGTTCATGAGTCATTCTAGAGACCTCGATAAATGGTTTGCCTAAGACTACTTGGGTCACACTTGCATCGATTATTGGGCGGATATCTTCTACAATCACAAAGTCGGTGACATAGGTAAAGTTTCCTACATAAACCGGTAATCCTTTAACTCTTCCCGTGAAGTTACTAATCCATCCCTTATCGGGAAACACTCTATACCCTAGTTGACTTTTCATTATCAAATTGTATTGAGCTCTAGTCATGATGTTAATGGGTGATCTAGGGTCAATGTACGCTTTCCAAATATGCAAATGCCCGATGTTGCATGGTATGTTGAGATTAGATGGATCGCCCACCTTGAAAATTGGGTTACCTAGGATGTATGGGGTCTCGGAGTCATCGAATAGATTCTTATGATATGCTCGCTCTTCCTTAGTGGGTAACCTATTGAAGTAATCCTCCTCCTCTACTTCTTCTATTTCGCTAACCTTAGCCTTCCTATCATCCTCTAATTCCTTACTCTCATCCTTTGATTCACTATCATTCTCACTCCTATCAATTGGTCTAATGGTCACAACGTTTACGAAGTGGACATGTTTGGATGAAGAGGGGTCCTTGATTTGTGGTTCGCTATTGGTGTTTCTAGCGTCCTTTTGTGGGGGTGATAGCACTTGGTTGTTGAGGGCTTTCAACAAGTTGTCAATTTTATTGGTCATCTCTACTTGTTGTTGATTGAATTCGGATGTGAATTTAGCTATGCGAGCTTCTTGAGATGCCATAAAATTGGACATCAATCCTTCAAAGTTGTTGGTACTACCATAGTTGTTGGAAGGATTGTTGTTGAAGGTACGGTTTGAGGAATTACCGTTGGGTTGAAACCGGTTAGGTGGGTTGGAAGAATTGTTTTGGGGTGCGTTTTGGTTTGACTTCCACCTAAGGTTGGGGTGATTTTTCCATGAGGGGTTGTATGAATCTCCATAAGGGTTTGGCTCGGGTTTGAAAGTGTACCACTTATCTCCCGCTCCGTCGGTACGCGTGGATGCGTAGTCCGCAAAAGCTTGTTCGGGGAGTTCC
Organism: Artemisia annua; assembly: GCA_014162995.1. Taxonomy (NCBI): domain Eukaryota; kingdom Viridiplantae; phylum Streptophyta; class Magnoliopsida; order Asterales; family Asteraceae; genus Artemisia; species Artemisia annua. The sequence continues at coordinate 55,471 of LBNU01002218.1, read as the reverse complement.
ATGCAATCACGAGTGTCGTGGGGACCACTACATAATTCGCACGAAGAAGTGATTTTGTTCACTTGGCTTGAAGGTTTAGGAGCTTCGTAGGATTTCATGAGAAACTTGACTTGGTCTTCAAGTTCTATGATCCTACGGTCGGAAGTGCTTGAATTATTCGAAGGCAAAGATATTGCCTTGACCGTTTTATTCAAATCACGGGGATCATTCCAACTTTCGTTGTCATATAGAGCAAGATCTTCTAGGAGATCCCATGATTGTTCCGCACTTAGATCACGTAGCTTGCCACCGGCCGCTTGGTCAATGGTTTGCCTCGTGTGGAGATTGATGTGGTCATAGAAGATTTGGACTTGGAGCCAAAGGTCTATGCCATGATGAGGGACTTTTTGGAGTAAGTCCTTGAATCGAGTCCATGCCTCGTAGAGGGTTTCGCCTTGGCGTTGTTGGAACGCCAAGATATCATTCCTTAGCTTGGTAGTTCTCCCCGGTGGGAAAAATTGAGCAAGGAAACGAGTTGTGAGATCGTCCCAAGAGGTGATGGATCCTGCGGGAAGTCGCTCAAGCCATTGACTAGCTTGGTCCCGTAGAGAGAATTGGAAGAGACGCAATCGGGTCGTCTCTCGAGTTGCAACATCAAGGTCTATGGAATCTACGATTTTGAGGAAATCCTTGAGATGTTGGTTTGGATCTTCGGAACGAAGTCCATGGAATGCGCATCCGCTTTGCACCAACCGGATGGTGTCGGATCGCAAGGGAGTGACATTGGCTCCTTGAGTGAGCTCAATGGTGTTTCGATAGCCAAGGTGGCTAGGTCGGGAATACTCTCCTAAGGTGCGGGGTCTAGGAGGTTGGTTTGGTTGTGGTGGGTGGTTTGGTTGAATTAGGTTGTTGGGATCAAGGATGTTACCACCTTCCATGATGGCGGATGGTAAAGATTACGAACAAAAACACGAAGAAAAAGATAGACTAAAGAAAATCCTAGAAAAAGAAAATAAAAATCTCACTAGAAAGGAATCTAGTGAGTAGACCTAAAGAAATAAAAATTCTACCTAAACAATAACTATTCCCCGGCAGCGGCGCCAAAAACTTGATGCGTGGTTTTGTGACCTTACAACAGGTTTTACCTCTCAAGGGATCTCAAGAGGCTTACAACCCCACCAGGCAGTGTACCTGACCGATGTAGTATAGGATAGTGGTAAGTACGGGGGATTGATCGTTCTCTCACAGGGAATAGTGTTCGTTAGGACAGAAAAACTACTCTAGTAGGTCTAAGGGTGAAGGAAGATTCTTTTTGTATTTTTATATTTTTAGGAAAGCAAGTAAAATCTCGGTTTTGAGGAAGTAGGCGGAATTAGTTGCTAGTCAACTAACCCAAGATAACTACAATTGCAAATAAAATAAAATATCTAAACTATTGTGGTTGTGAAAACTATATGGAGAAAAGTGTGTTTACTTAGACTTTACTCCCTAACTATCTTTTACCGGTTAATTGATATGTATGTTACTTGTGTGGATGAAGGGTGTATTCCTAATAACTCATGGAGTGGCATACATATCTCTCCAATTCTATGAGATCTTATCTCCTCCTATGCCATGCACGGCACAACCATATGGATTGTAAACAGTGGCTCATGCGTTAAATACTACCTTTATAGCCTAGTATGCCTTGGCTACATGTTTCCCAAGACGTTCAAGCACGTTACCATAAAGGAGGTTGGCCAGTTTTCTTGAGCCTAACATTGATGGAACAATCATCCCAACAAACAACAACACATCAATTAACCAATAATTAATAGTTAGGTTTCATTAGATCTAAGCAAACACAAGAAGAATTTAGCCTAACATGTTAATTAAAAGACAAGCAAAAGAGATAATCAACCAACACATAGACATATTGATTGAATTAAAGTGAAGACTTATCTTTAATTAAGCATGAGGGTTCCAAGGGTTGGAAACCCTAAAAAGTACTAAAAATTCGTCTAGGGTTTGGTGCCAAAAGTTCTTCACAAAGTTCCACACTAATGAATGAAAAATAGAAAACTATATATAGACTTTTACACTCTGACGACGTCAGGTTATAGGGTCTGACGCCGTCAGCCCGCCGCCATAAGGTTTCTCGGATGGCCTAGATCCACTTCTGACGCCGTCACCCTTTGTTGCCTTCTGGGCCGTCACTCTTTAAATTATAACCTGACGGCCTACCACCAATAACACCTAACGGCGTTAGGTGCAAATCTCCAAATTCTTTCTTGCCCGTCATTTGAAAATTGGTTTTCACTCTTTTGTCAATGCTTGCTGACGGCGTCACGTTGTGACTCTGACGCCGTCAGGTAGTAATTCCAGCTTCTTTTGAGACTTTGTCGTTTTCTTCACTTTTATGCTCCAAAAACGTCCAAATATGCATGTTTTCCAGAATTCTTCTCAAAAGTACCTAAAATGACAAAAGGAACGATTTAGGGCAATATTTGATCACATTTACACGAATTAAGGCTTAAATGACCCCTTAAAAGCGTAACACTTTTCGTCTTATCAACTTCATGGAATCACAGTTACAGTAATAGAAAACGACTCAAAAAGAGACGTTTTTATAGAATGAGTTATCATTCAATAAAATCATCAGAGTTTTATAAGAGGAGGTCCCCAAAATCTATGTTTGTTGTGAAACTTGAATGATAACTGAGTGAAAAGTCCTGCAAGCTTTGTACCACTCCATGCTACAATTCCCACAGAGCTTTGTTACCTAGGATACATGCTTAAAAGTCAACACTAGGTTGAGTGAGAGTCATAGGTTTAGGGTGTGGGTGAATACAAGTTCCCTGGGTTCAGTTATTACACCCATCGAGGAAAAATGTATGTGTGTGATAATTGTGATGCATGCACAATTATCAAGAGTGGGGTATGTTGCACTAAGCTCATGAAACCGCACTGACACTCCGGGTCATGGGGGCTGCAGGCCCAACCATGAGGGGACAAGTAGGATAACTTTCCAAAGTTAATCCTTAGGGTTTCAAGTATAGTACTTATTGGTTACCCGGCTATGGTAAACCAACGGGAGTTGTCAAACTCCAATAGATCTATCAACTATACCCGCGTTCACTTGCGTAAAACCCACAAGTGATTATGGCTCATGAATTTTAGTTATGTAATGGTGGCAGAAATAGTATCACTCGTGCAACAACCAAAGAAAAAGACTTGTATTCGGTTTTTAAAGCAAGTAGCATATATCCCCCTCACAGGGTTTGTAAAGCATTTAGAAAGCGTTTTAAAAAGTGTGAGGCTATGAAAACTCACCTGGGCTATGTGATTGATGTCAAAGTGACTAGAGGTCTAGGCTGCTTACTCACGTATCTTGAGTTCTATTATTGTTGTGTAGGCATGTCAAGCTTTAGTTGTTTTGTTTTAGGTTTATTAAGTGTTTTTAGGATTCTTAGATATAATATAACACCGTTCAGGCCATCGTAATGCAGAAGTTTTACTCCTCATATGAAGCTCCCTACTATTGTATTATGCTGCCAACATAATACCGTTCGGGCCATCATAATTCAGAAGTATATAACTCCTCACACGAAGTTCCTTACTATTGAGTTATATTGTTATTAGAGTTTTAGTTATAACATAACACCGTTTGGGCCATCATAATTCAGAAGTATATGCGATAATCGTTTGAGGAACCAGGGCACTTTAAATCGTAAAGCCAGCAAACTCGTCAAAATGAAATATCCACATAGTACTCCTCACATGAAGCTCCCTAGTATTGTTTTATGTTCTAACTTAAAATTAGGTTTGCTATATATATGAAAATAGTTTACTTTTAACCTTCAAGTTTAATATATTTATGAAATCTACCCTATAATTATAATACTTATATTACTTAGGTTTATAACTACCTAAACTTCACATATTTAGTCCCTATACTTCTATATTTTGAGAAAATGACATCTATGACCCTTGGACTTTATAATTTTTCAAAATTTACTATTTATACCCTTAACTTATTAACTTTTGCAAAACTAGTCCTTATATGTTTATAACTTTCTAACTTTTTATGCTAGGGTTATATATCTTTGAAAAAAGGGTCCTTATACTTATTACTTCTAAGGAATGTCAAAAATAGTCCCTAATTAAACTTAGTATTTTCAGAAAGTTACCATATATACCCCTATGCATGGAAAGTTTTGCAAAACTAGTCCTAATTCCATGCAAACTATATTTGTACGAAACAAAAAGGTTTCCTAGCTTATAGTTAACTAATATAAGCTTAACTAAGTTACCTAAACTAGCTTATAGCTTATGAAAAGGGCTTATAGTATAAAAATAGCAATTCGACTCATTTTAGGGTTTTAGAAAGTTAACGAGCTAGTTCTAGTGATCAAGGCTTAGGCAAGGGGTTCTATGTGATCTAAGGCAACCTATAACTATCCTAGGACAGATCTAAAGTAAAAAGAACTAGATTAGAAGCTTACGTGACTAGGAAATGGGTCGCGACTAGGGTTAGGGTTTTCTCGCCCTAAAATAAACTCCACAAGGGTTCCTTGCTTGGTTTGCTCGACTCCTAGGCCTTCTATACTTTGAGTACAACTACTACTACAGAATATTTAGTGTGGTTTGAAATGAGGTGAGCTCGAGGGTATTTATAGGGCACGGTTTGGAGTAGCGAGCAAGTAAGGCAAGTAGGAGGTGTCGAGGGGGAGGGAGGTGACTAAGCTAAGCTAGATGGTGACTAAGGAATGCTAGGGGATATGTAGGGGGCAGTATAAGGTGGTTTGGGGTGGTTTGTGGTGGAGAAGAAACCGTGGAGTCGGTTTAGGGAACGAGGTGACGAGTAGGTGATGGAGGTGGGAGCTTGGGTGCTAGGTTAAGCCTAAGGTAGTGTGTATGCTATTAGGTAACGTGCTTGAGGTGCTAGAGGTGCTTAGGGTAATTAGTTTTAGGTTTAGGGTTAAGTTAGGTTTAGTTATAGTCTAATCTTGCTTAGTGGGTAATTAGGATTTAGCTTAGGGTTTAGTGCCTATATTAGAGTCCTGTGAGTGTTTAATGACTAATCCTAAGTCCTAAGAAGCTTATACTAAGTGGTGGTAGCTTATGGGAAGATTTGGGAATGTTTGACCTAGTTTCCGGGAAGTTATAACCTAGTTATGGTTTTGTACTTAAGAGACTTGTACCTAAGCTCTAAGGGATTGTACTAGGGTCTAAGGGTGCTAAGGTATCCTAATGATGCTAAGGTAACTTATACATAAGCCTTGAACACTTTCAAACTAGTTCAGATAAGCAATTAGGGTTTTGTAAACATATAGGTTTAATTAGCGCTTAATTAGTGTTGGATTAGGGTTGTGTGATGAGTTTAGTGTACTAGATTAGTAATTTACTTAGTGTGGTGTTATGATAATCCTATTCTTGACATACCAGGAGTTTATAGTGTGTGTAGGTAAAGATATTTAGCTTGTATGGATACGTGAGTAGGTCTAGAGAGTCACTTATGTAATGATATGCATGCAAAAAGCAAAAATTTACCTGTGGAAATACCTACTATAGGTATTTGTAATGGGAATGATAGTGATGAGATTTTGTGGGTTGCTAAAGTCTCACCCCCTTAGAAGAAATATCGTCCTGAGATTTTGATGAATGTAGGAGTAGAGGAAAGAATGGATTGAGAAAGATGAGAAAAGAGGAAAGAGTTGTACAAACGGAGCAGGAATTGTTTGTACATGTGCCAGATACTTGGTCTCTTTGTTTATATCTCTTTACTCACAAGTAATGGCGTCCCAATCCTTGTAAGTAAGAGCTTATAAATTCATGATCCATTCGATTTATAACTTTCTTCTTAAAATGAAAGAGCGTCCTACTTCATTTTAATAGAATAATCATCATAAATCGTCCTTAAGTAGTATCGGCAGAAGATGGAAGAGTGGTCCACATTTAAGGATATGTGGTCCAAGAGTGTCTTGGAGACAAGTTCAAGTCATGGTAGAAACAAGTTCTAACCAAAGTGAAGACGGGTTCTAGCCATGATGAAAACAAGTTCTACTCATGATGGAGACATACTCTAATCATGACAGAGACAAGCTAGTTCCATAGCTATTCTGTTACCAATTTGCTACATCTCGAGTGATGAGCATCGTCAATCTCACCTTTACAATCTTTGTAAAGAGAGATAGTATAATATCGTAGTTGAACATAATGAGGATTAAAGTTCAACATAGATATTCTTACAAGTCCTAAATAATAGGATCTTGTGATATGACGAGAAATACAAGTTCTAACTCCTAGAACATTGTAGGAGGAGGTAGGAAGAGAATTTAGAGTAAAAGGAATAGAGGAAAAATGACAGGGGAGTGAAGCAAAAAGGGCAGGAGGATGAAGTTTAAACGGGAGGATAAGGAAAAGCGGGAGAGTAAAGTTTAAAACGGAAGAGCGGGAGTTGAAATGATTGGATAGGATTTGAAACAGAGGAATAGAATACCGGAAGGGATGATATTCTAAGTAAGGATAAGATTTACTAGATACCTTTAAGTTCTGTTTTCTTCCTAAGGTTCTTTCACACCCTGAATTTACCTGTTATATGGCAGCGGAATGGAATACCTGGGTGTAACGAACAGGGCATCTCATACAAGGTTATATTGAACGACCTAAAGTGTCGTTTTGAAAATACATCGTTTGATCATTAAAA
>LBNU01002218.1:8984-19670 GCA_014162995.1 Artemisia annua | reverse complement strand
AAAAATCAAGAAAAATACAAAAAATTTAGAAAAAGAAAAGTAGAAAAAAACATACGGACTACCATCCCGTTTCCTTTTATGTTTGTTTATGTTTTAGTTATGTCATTTTTAGCTTAAGATTGAGTCGAGTCTTGGCTTAGTAACATTGTATAGTACATGTATTTGATCATGATAACTAACTTGCCACCAGAAAAATACCCTTTATTCTAACCAAACCGTGTTTATCATATCCCTACACCTTACGTTACAACCCTTTGGAAAGCCCTCTTTGATAGTTTATCTTAGGTGCTTACGCCTAGTGGAGGAGTAATTGATCCTCTCTCAAGCCTATGGTAATCTATTTGCTATGACAGTTAGTGAAAGATATTTTCCATTTTCATTTATGAGATATAATTCTATGACACCTGAGAGATGAGAGTATCCAAACACTATTTGTGAGGTGCTAGTGTATGATTTCCGTGCTTATTATGATTAGGGTTGAGCAACTATTTGTTGTAATTACTTTTATATTTCTGTTAAATGACCCCTAACTCATATTTTGATTGGAATAAAAGCCTATTTGCTTGAGGACAAGCAAATCTCAAGTGTAAGGGTATTTGATGAGACGAAAAGTGTACCCGTTTTAGGGGGTCATTTAAGCCCTAATTCGAGTAAACATGATCAAATATTGCCCTAAATCGTTCCTTTTGTCATTTTAGGTACTTTTGAGAAGAATTCTAGAAAACATATCCTTTTGGACGTTTTTGGAGCATAAAAGTGAAGAAAATGACAAAGTCTCAAAATATGCTGGAAACAGTACCTGACGGCGTCAAGAACCATAAGGTGACGCCGTCACTTGAAGACAAAAGAGGTGGATTTATGTTATACCAGACGCCCAAGAGAAGAAATCAAGGATTAACACCTGACCACGTACCTGACGCCGTCAGGTATATTTGAAAGTAGGCGTCTAGTGTAACTTTTAAAGAGAGATGGCCCAGAAGACTTATAACCTGACGTCGTCAGGTAGGCCGTCTAGTGTTAACTCATCACAACATGCGCGCGGAGTAGCTGTCACTGTTTTGGCCATAAAATCTTCATACGAACTCGGATTTGGGTGATTCAAAAGGCCACGCGAAGAGGAGGAAAAGATCTACAATTTGGTGAAAAAATGGAGCTGACGCCGTCATTTGTTAAAGCTGACCGTCAGACCGACGCGGACAGAAAACTGCCTATAAATATAACATTATAACTTCACTTTTTGTGAGCCCCCAACCCTAGGTCCAATTTTAGGGTTTGGGTAGGTGTTTTTCCAGTAGATTAGAAGGCTTATTTCATTACTTTATCATCTTTGATCATTGATTTGATCATCAAAGAGTGTGGAACTTTTGGTACAAGTTTGGGAAAAACCCTAAAGACGAATTTGGCTGTATTTTCAAGGGTTTTCACCCTTGAATCCTTCATGTTCAATTAAAGATAAGTCCTCACTTAAATTAATCAATATGTCTATGTGCTGGTTAATTATATCTTATGCTTGTCTTTCAATTAACATGCTAGGCTAGATTTTTCTTGTGTTTGCTTAGATCTAATGAAACCTAACTATTAATTATTGGTTGATTGGTGTGTTATTACATTGTTGGGATGAATGTTTCATCAATCTTAGGCTTAAGAAAACTGGCAATACTCCTATATGGTAACATGCTTGAACTTCTTAAGAAACATGTAACTAATGCGTACTAGGTTATTAAGGTAGTATTTAACGCATGAGCCACTGTTTACAATCCCTATGATTATGTGTACGCATAGTTGTAGGAGGAGATAAGAGCTCATAGAATTGGGGAGATATGTACGCCACCCCATGAATTGTTAAGGAATACACCCGTCATCCACGCAAGTAATACACACACCAATTAACCGGTAAAAGATAGTTAGGGAGTAAGGAAATCTAAGTAAACACATTTGTCTCCATATAAGTTTTCACAACCACAATAGTTTAGTTATTTTATTTTTATTGCAATTGTAGTTTTTGGGTTAGTTGACTAGCAATTAATTCCGCCCACTTATCCGAAACCCGAGATTTTACTTGCTTTCCATAAAATATAAAAATACAAAAATAATCTTCCTTCACCTTTAGACCTTTTAGAGTAGTCTTTCTATCCTAACGAACACTATTCCCTGTGAGAGAACGATCAATCCCCCGTACTTACCACTACACTATACTACACCGACCAAGTACACTGCCTGGTGGGATTGCAAGCTTCTCAAGATCCCTTGAGAGGTAAAACCTGTTGCGTGGTCGCAATCCCACGCTCATTAGTGTGATAATTGTGATGCATGCTGATATGCGTTAAATCACATATCATTTATTTACCATTTTAAGACTAAAAAGACCAAAAACGCTAACAAATGCCAAAGATATACGTGTTTTTGTGTTTATGACTGTGCAGGTACGGATATTAAAGAGAATGGACAAAACCGAGTCAAAAATGCCAAAACGAGCACGAGATTTGGAACGAGTGTCATAAGCCGAAGTCGGGAAGGAATTCACAAATTTGGATCTCAAATTATGCTCAACTTGTCAATTTCTACCTTGAAGATTCATTATTGTCACAAATGGTCCTGGAAATAATTTTCAGAATAAGACCGTGGAGTTTCAGAAGTTTCACAAGTGATCCTTGTGATTTTTAATCCTAAACCTTAATCACACAAAACCATAACAGGCCCTTGCTACAATTATTTAATCCAAAGCCCAAATCCTATGCCAATCACCAAATCCAACCAAAACACTTACCGTCACATAAACCCATTAGCCCAACCCCCACCTTTTCCTGTGACCCGGCCCAATTTCACAAACGGTTAAATATAATATTTACCCAAACCCTTTTTCCCTCCACCCCTTTTTATCCCGTACACCATCATTCCCAAATCATATAAACCCTAAAATTACCCAAATCCCAATTTACCCAAAATTACTTCAATTCACCTCAAATACCAATAATCACCCAATCATTGGTTCTTCTAGAAGCTACCCCACGTGCACGGGAGCGTGTCAGATATAATAATTGGTAAATTAGGAGCTTCGTGGACACATGGCATCTCGTAATTGGAAGGAACACCTCATTCCCTTAGCCTTGGATTCGTCTGACAAGGACAGAGAAGGTGCACAAGCTCGGATTGCCAACATGTCATTTTGGGAGCCTCTGATTGGTTGTGCCACCTCACACGATCTGATCTAAGGGCTCAAAATGATTAGAAGAAGCACAAAGTTGATCAAGGGCCACGAATTAATCTTCTGGATCCTTCTGAGAGCTCACCTGCTCAGGCTATAAAAGCTCCCTCACTATCACAGTTTGAGGAGTGAGTCACTAGGAGTAGGAGTAGTCATAATATAGTTTAGAGTAGCTTTAGTGTAGCTTATGTTCAGCTTTTCAAATATTTTAATCCAGCTTTCAAGTATTAATGCAATTTGAGTTTACTGTTTAATTTCTCTTGTCTCAAATTTCGTTGAATTTTCATTCATTAGTTAAGAAAAAGTGCTAAAAGCTTTCATCATTGTTCTTATAATCTCATTCGAGCTTTTCATAGCTTGTAGTTAATATAATGCTTTTGATTACTGCTTATTATGGAGAATGGTGATTTGGTCAACAACAGTCAAAAGGTAGTTTGGTAATGGTGATTCAGAAGGGTGATCTGAGGTTGTGAATGGTTGCAGAAGTGTTATTAAGCCTATCATAAAGATAGGCTTGGGTTGGAGAATACTTTATTTCAGTTAGGGTGTGCTAATTGTAAGTTCTCACTTTATTTTTAGTGTTCAATTCATATTGTCCAGTTTAGATCTTAGTTGCTTATTGAGTACTGTTTCATTGTTGCTGTTTAACTGTTATTCAAGTAGTTATTGTGATTATTAAGCTTGTTCAATCATGCATGTTTCTATTCTACTATGCTGTCTCATTATTTTATCCTGTTTCTACTTAATCTGAGACTCTATGTTCTTGTGGTTGAATGATGAAATTTGTTATTGTTCTAGCTCCTTTAGATGCATGTGAATTCAGTGTGATCATTGGTTTGCTGGAATTCAGACTAGATCTTCATTTGATAGGTTTAATGGATAGTTATAGGGGTGTTTGGATCTGCTAGTTACTAGGAGTTAGTGTTGATTATTTGTGGTTACTTCTGCACACATAGTCTCATTTAGGATAATATAGGTTAGTAGTTGCTTAATATTGATAGGTTTAATCATAAAAGTCAAAATTAGCTATCTAGTTCATTTTTACTTGCATTTTTGTCATCTGAACTAGCTGTTATCATTGATTAGTTGAGTTTTAAGTTTGTGATTATAATTTCTATGCTTAAACATCATTAGTACACACCTAGGGTATGATCTAAGTCACTAAATTTGAATTTAGTCAAAGTTTATATGCAAATCAAAAAGTCAACTAGCTGCAGCATCAACTAGTTTAGGGTTGCTGAACTAGGGGCAAATTAGGTTTCAATTGGTGATGTAGACATAGGGATTTTGGTAATTTTGCATTCTCAGCTAGGTGGTAGACATTTTGCCCCCTTAATATTTCACTTTTTCAGCTTATTGAGTACTTATTTCAGGCTGTAAAGTAGGTACCTTAAGCATAGCTTGCTGAATTTACCTTTAGGCTGAATTTGTGCTCTTGGCTGTATACTTGAGTTTGTTTGTGAGTTTTATGCATAACTGAGTTTGTATAAGTGCTTTTCATGATCCTTTTAGCTTCTGGCTTCATTTTATGCTTATATGCTTATTCTTAGTGCTTAATTCAAATTGTTTTTTGCTACATTTAAGTGATCCAGTGTGCCCTTTTGGTCTGATTTGAGTTTTTGTGAGCTTAGTTAAGTACTTAATACATTCTGTGAAAGTTTTAAATAGTCTGGTGATAAGTGCTTATAAATAAGCACTTATCCAAACTGCTTATTAGCCCAAAAAGCACTTTTCAGCTTATTTTTCCATTTTTTATATTTTTCTCAGATTTCAAATTACATTTTAGATTTTCTGTAAAAATTTCATAATTTTCTGAATTCATTTACTATTTCTTTTAATTTCAAATTTAATCACAAAAAGACAAAAATATTTTTTGATTTTATTTTTAAAATTTCATTTTCATTTTAATAAGATTTTTAGAAAATAAATTTGTAGAATTAATTTTTCATTTTCTAATTAGTTTAGTTTTCTTTTATAAAACAAAAAAAATACAAAAATAGTTTTTAATTCATATTAAATAAATAAAAAGTCAAAATAATATTTTTCTTTTTTCTAAAATTTTCTTTTATCATTTTTAAGATTTAGAAATTACTTTTGAGCCCGTAGGTTTAGTCTAGCTTAGAACTCGCGTTTTATTTTGTTAAGTAGACGTTTATTTTAGATCGCGTTTACATCTTTATCGTTTATGCTTTATGAGCTTATACCTTTAGCTTCTCATTTGATTTTGATTGTTAATTCACAAATTGTAGTGTAATAATCCAAAAACCAACTTTTAAACAATTCACTTCACTCGAGCACATTCGTTTCGTCGAAAACGCCGTCAAACCTTCGTTGGGACACGACCCGAGAATTATTTTCACAAATAATTCTTTGGAAAAATATACTACAAAATACTCACATCAATTATGGCGCCGCTGCCGGGGAAGGCTTGAAACGAATTTGACGTTTACGTTTGTTGTTTTGTGATTTGAAGAACCTTCTCCCGGGAAGTTATCGTTTTTGAAAAACAAAAAAAGTAAAAAAAAATAAAATAATAATAATAATAATAATAATAATAATAATAATAATAATAATAATAATAATAATAATAATAATAATAATAATAAATAATAAATAAAAAGGGAATACTTGTCACCAAGTATTCAACAAACTCCAAAAATATAATAAACAACCTCCGTCTTCCGTTGAAGGAGGGCGGTTGTAAACCAAATAATGCTTTCACAACAAAAGATAATCGTGAAATCAATTGTTACCCGATTAGCCCATAAAGCGAAACGGTTTCATTTGACGAAACGGTTAACAAAAAGATAGTAAGAACAAAAGAAAAAAAAATATAAAAAGAAAAAGACAAAAAGATTTTGATTTTAAGTTTTCTTTGTTAAAAACCCAAAAATATTTTCTTTTTTGATTTGATTTTTGATTTATGTTTGACTTTTGTTTTCAAAATACCATAAATATTCTTCTTATCCTCTCACATTTGATTCTTCTTCTCAAACCCTCTTATCTTTAATTCTTATGGATCCGTTTTGTTTTAAGTGTGGAGAACCGTTCTTTCAAGGTTCATGTGTTTGGTGTACGTGTGAACAATATGGTAGTGATATTCATGACGGCGTTTGTTTGAATTGTAATTCTCCCGAGTATGTTCAAAAATCGTTTAACAATTTTTCAAACGTTCCCGATTATTATCCGACACCACCACTACCTTTGTTCACTTGTTTTAATTGTGGAAATCCATCCGATGAAGGATCACCGTGTGGAAAATGTTTTTGTAACCAATGTGGATACGTTAATTGTATATGCTATGTCCCGAGTGCTGAAACGTCTTACACTTGTGATTCGAGTTTTGATAATTATCCTCAAAATGATTTCAATCTACCTTTTCAAAATTCGTATGAGCAAGTACCGTATTACAATGGTGATTCATTTCAAAGTTCGTCAAATTGTGGGGGATCTTTTGATAATTCTTATTTTAAGCCTAATTCGTGTTACAATTCTTACGGTTTTAACCAACCCCCACAAAATCCTGCCAAGTTTCAATTTTCGGATGAAGTCATGGAGGAACTGAAATCTCTTGGTGAAATGCTACAAAAGTTTACGGATAATCGTGTTACTCATACTCCCGATCCTCACGAGAAGTCTATTGCAGAATTACTTGCTGAAGAGAGAGCGTCTAATCCTTTTAAGAATTTTAATTACTACGATTACGACGATGATGAGAAAATTACGATTGTTCTTAATCCTCACAAAGATTCCGTTTTTCCTCCCGTAGAACCCGAGGACTCTCTAAAAATGGGGGACGAGCCTCTTGACACTATTCCGGCAACGGAATCGGACGAATTCAATAAGTCTAGTGTTGAGGACCTTGTCCCAATCCCAAGTGAGTCTGGGGAAATTTCTAACGGTGATTCTGAAATTGTTGAAAAAGAACATTTTGATATATCTGAAGCTATTTCCGAATCTTCCCATCCTTCTCTCACTCCGGATGAGGGAAGTGACTCCATTTTGGATGAGATCGATTCCTTTCTTGCTAATAATGATCCTATTTCGACTAGTATTGATGATACTTATTTTGATTCAGAGGGAGACATACTTTTTCTTGAAAATCTATTAAAAGAAGAAACGTTACCTTCTCTTCCTCCGAAGAACACCAACGTTGATGTTATTATCGAGCCGTCAGATCCTTTGGAGCCCGAGCTCAAGGATTCTTTACCCGATTTTGAAAAATATGTTTTTGATACGGCAGAAGAGTGTGATTTACTTCCGATTGATAATTTGATTGATCGTGTTGAGATGTTTTCCGATTCCGACAATGATGATTCTTTATCTTGTGGAGACATCGATTATGTGGACGAAATACCTTCTGAGCTCGTCAGCTTAGAAGAAGAGAATAATGTAGAAAACGAAGTTGAATTCGATCATCCTGAAGATATTGATGACCTTGTTCCAAGGGTTTCCGAAACATTCAATATGACTTTCACAAATCCGTTATTTGATTTTGATTTGGGATTGACTCTTGATAATCTAATCTTCAATATTCCTTGTGATGAGTCCAAAATGGAACCCGAGGTCCAGGATTCAGCTCATATGATTGATTCTCTTCACGAGAAGTTCGCCGATGAACTTGCTCCCGTTGACCCTCTTCCACCGGGTATTGAGAATGACGAGGATGATTCATTTCTTTTTGATCTTCCTTCTCCTCGTCCGCCTGCGAAACCACCGGATATAGATGTTGAGTTAGATACGAATGAACGATATCTTTGGCTTTGAATGTTAGTTTTTGGTCTAAAATAGTCTAATAATGGTGAATAAAAGATATGTGAATAAGCACATATCAACCAAATAAGCTTGAACGCAAAAAAATAAAGTGATACAAAAACAAAAGAAAAAAATATAAAAAGAAAAAGACAAAAAGATTTTGATTTTAAGTTTTCTTTGTTAAAAAACCCAAAAATATTTTCTTTTTTGATTTGATTTTTGATTTTATGTTTGATTTCGATTACAAAATGCCAAAAAAAAAAATCTTCTTATCCTCTCATATTTGATTCTTCTTCTCAAACCCTCTTGTGTTTAATTCTTATGGATCCGATTTGTGTTAATTGTGGAGAACCGTTCTTTGGAGGTTTTTGTGTATGGTGTACATGCGGAAGATGTGGAAATAATATTCGTGACGGTGTTTTAATTATGGAAACCCATCCAATGAAGGATTACCATGTGGCCAATGCTTTTGTAACCAATGTGGATACGTCAATTGTATGTGTTACGTCCCAAGTGCTGAAATGTCTTACGCTTGTGATAGGAGTTTTGATAATTACCCTCAAAACGATTTCAATCTTCCTTTTCAAAACCTGCATGAGCAAGTACCGTATTTCAATGGTGATTCATTCCAAAGTTCATCAAATTTTGAAAATTGTGGGGGATCATTTGAAAATTCTTATTTTGAGCCTAATTCATGTTACGAATCTCATGATTTTAACCAACCCCCACAAAATCCCGAAAATTATCAAGATCGAGTTCTCAAAATTTTACGACGTTGTGAAGTTTTTCTCGAAAAACAACAACAAATTCTTGCTCAAAATGGGGATCCCGATCTTCGTGGGAAGACAATGGAAGAGTTGCTTGCCGAAGAGAGAAAGGCTAAACTTCGAAAGTATTTAATTTATGACGATGATTCCGATGATGACGAGGAGAGACTTGTTCCGTTAAACGTTTTCCCTCAAATTGCACCTATCTTTCCTCCCGTAGAACCTGAGGATTCTCTAAAAATGGGGGACGAGCCTTTTAACACTATTCCGGCAACGGAATCGGACGAATTCAAAAAGTCTAGTGTTGAGAACCATGTCCCAATCCCAAGTGAGTCCGGGGAAATTTCTAACGGTGATTCTGAAAATGATCATCTTGATATATCCGAAGCTATTCTTGACTTTTTCATTCCTTCTCTCACTCCGGATGAGAGAAGTGCCGTACTCTTTGTTGAGATCGAGGCTTGTCTCGCTAATAAAGATTTCGATACGACTATAGTTGATGACTCTAATTTCGATCCGGATGGAGACATCCTTTTTCTTGAAAAATTATTGAATGGAGAACCGTCACCTTCTCTCTCTCCGAAGAACGACAACGTTGATAATATTGTTGAGCCGTCAGATCCTTTTGAGCTCGAGCTCAAGGATTCTTTTCCCAATTTTGAAAAATATATTTTTGATACGGCAGAAGAGTTTGAGTTACCTCCGATTGACAATTCGAATGACGATGATGAGATGTTCTCCAATTCCGACAATGACGATTCTTTATCTTGCGGAGACATCGATTACGTTGATGAGATACCTTCTGAGCTTGTCAGCTTAGAAGAAGAGAATGATGAAGATGATGACACGGAAATCCAAGATGAAGCTCGTCGTGAGAAATTATCTAATACTTATCTTCTCATTTCTAAGATCGAGGCATTATATGATCCTCCGACTTCTTCTCCTATCCCTGATATGGATAGTGACTTTTTACCCGAGCTTGAAATTTTTCGATTTGAAGAGAGGAGTAGTGGTAGGCCCACTATTCATGCTGATATCTCTCTTCTAGATTACGAGTGCTTTAATTTTGAGATCAACTCTTTACCTATTTCCGATAATCCGTCTAGTGACCCTCTTTTAGAGGATGTCGATCTATTTCTTGCTACGGATGACTCGATACCACCGGGTATTGAGAATGACGAGGATGATTCATTTCTCTTTGATTTTTCATCTTCTCGTCCACCCGCGAAGCCACCGGATGTAGATTTTACGAATGACGTTATTGTTGGAGTGGTGGACGAGATTTATGATCATGATGATCCGGTGCTTAAAATATTTTCCCACCTCAATCCCACCCGTGATTCAGATTTTTGACTTTACTTTTATCATTCGAGTGTTTCACCCCATTCTTTACGTTATGCGCATCATTTCTCCATCTTTCCCACTCCACCGGGAGTGAAGGATACTGTCTTTGACCCCGCATCTCCGTTTTTGCCCGGTGTCCTTCCATTTGCTCCCCCACCGATTAAGAATTCGGGTTGAGTCAAGCTACGGACTCGTAAAAAAAAGCTCAACGATTCGTGGGAGGCAACCATGCTTACATTTTCTAATCTTCTTTCCTATTTCTTTAGCTAGATGTGACGTGAGGAGGTGGCCGCCTCCTGTCCATTCTCACGTGTTTTCCGTGGTTGCTTGTGTATTTCCAGGATTTACCCCGATTTATGAAGATCTCGTGCTCGGTTATCTTTTTCCTGCACTCGAAATCTCACATCATTTGCTTCTACTGGAAATCCAAAATATCCTAATCTTATCGACTAACGTTATCTTTTGGCATAAATTAATAAACGACCCTAATTTTTGTTAGGATTACACTTACCTTTGAAACATTGAGGGACAATGTTTACCTTTAGTCTGGGGGGGGGGGGGGGGGGGGAGGGGGGTGAATCTTTCGATTCGATTTGACCTTGCACTTTTATTAAG
>LBNU01002217.1:39268-53529 GCA_014162995.1 Artemisia annua | reverse complement strand
TAGTTAGGGAGTAATGAAATCTAAGTAAACACTTCTTTCCCCACCATTGTTTTCTCAAAACTTTATTTTAAATTGCATAAGTAGATAACTTGGGTTAGTTGACTAGCAACTAATTCCGCCCACTCCTTCAAAACCGAGATTTTACTGCTTTCTAAAAAATATAAAAATACAAAAATAATCATCCTCCACCCTTAGACCTTAATTATAGTAGTCTTTAACCTAACGAACACTATTCCCTGTGAGAGAACGATCAATCCCCCGGTACTTGCCACTACACTATACTACATCGGTCAGGTACACTGCCTGGCGGGGATTGCAAGCTTCTCGAGATCCCTCGAGAGGTAAAACGTAGTGCGTGTTGCAATCCACGCGCATCAGAGTACACCCGATGGGTATTTTGTAAGCAGTACGGAAGGCCCATAATGCATCATCCAATTTATCTGACCAAGATGTACGATTTTCTCCCACTGTCCTTTCTAGTATTATTTTGATATCCCGATTTGTTACCTCAACTTGTCCACTAGTTTGTGGATGGTACGCAGTGGAAAGTCGGTGAGTTACACCATACTTTTGCGTGACTTTGTCGAATTTGTCATTGCAGAAGTGCGTACCACGATCACTGATTATAGCTCGTGGAGTTCCAAATCGGGCGAATAAAGCTTTGAGGAATTTTACTACAACTCGGGCATCATTAGTGTGGAAGGCTTTCGCCTCAACCCACTTTGATAGATAATCTACCGCCACAAGAATGTATTTGTTCCCTCGAGATGATGGAAATGGCCCCATAAAATCTATGCCCCATACGTCAAATATTTCACAAACTTGAATTGCATTTTGTGGCATTTCATTTCGTTGTGAAATATTTCCATTTCGTTGACATGAATCACATGTCTTGACGAGTTCGTGGGCATCCTTATAAATGGTGGGCCAATAAAAGCCTGAATCAAAAACCTTCTTGGCAGTGTAATTGGGGTTGTGATGTCCCCCGGTAGGTCCTTCATGGCAAGCCTTGAGAATGTCACTGGCTTCCTGACCATACACGCACCGCCTGATTACTTGATCAGCACAAATCTTGAAAAGATAGGGATCGTCCCAGAAATAATGATTAACGTCTTTGAAAAATTTGTTTTTCTGCTGGGTCGTCATCCCTTTTAAGATGAAATTACCCGCATGGTAATTTGCGAAATCTGCAAACCATGGGGTGGATGAATCTCCTTGAAAAGTCACCGCATTCAGAGTTTCGAGAGGAAATGTTTCATTGATTTCCTTTTTCTCGTTAACATCTTGATGTGGGTTTTCTAGACGGGAGAGGTGATCAGCTGCTAGGTTCTCGGCTCCTTTTTTATCTCGAATGATTATATCAAACTCTTGTAGGAGGAGAACCCATCGGAGTAACCTCGGCTTTGCATCTTGTTTAGCAAAGAGGTATTTTAAAGCCGAGTGATCCGTATACACTACGCATTTGGTCAATATGAGATAAGGTCTAAACTTTTCAAATGCGTACACCACTGCAAGTAATTCTTTTTCAGTCGTGGTGTAACGAGTCTGAGCCTCTGTCATAGTTTTGCTAGCGTAGTGTATTGGCTGAAAATGTTTTAACCTACGCTGCCCTAAGACTGCACCTATTGCGAAATCACTAGCATCGCACATAAGTTCAAATGGTAAGTTCCAGTCTGGGGCAACTAAAATGGGTGCTTCCGTAAGCTTTTGTTTTAGTGTTTCAAAAGCCTCGATGCACTCAGGGGAAAAAATAAAAGGAGCATCCTTCTCGAGGAGATGGGTCATTGGCCGGGCGATTTTGGAGAAATCTTGTATAAACCGACGATAGAATCCAGCATGACCTAAAAAGCTCCTAATACCCTTAACAGTAGTAGGATGAGGTAGCTTGGCGATTACATTCACTTTTGCTTTATCTACCTCAATTCCATTCTTTGATATCTTATGGCCAAGGACGATTCCTTCTTTAACCATAAAATGACTTTTCTCCCAATTCAAACACAGATTGGTGTCTTCACACCGCTTAAGCATGTTCTCTAAATTGGCGAGACAAGATTGAAATGAATCCCCGATGACTGAAAAGTCATCCATGAAAACCTCCATGGTTTTACCGATCATATCGGTAAATATGGCCATCATACATCGTTGAAATGTACCCGGAGCATTACATAAGCCGAATGGCATACGTTTGTAAGCAAATGTTCCGTACGGGCATGTGAAGGTAGTTTTCTCTTGATCCTTAGGATCAATGGGGATTTGGAAGTATCCTGAGAAACCGTCAAGGAAACAATAGTACTCATTTCCGGCGAGTCTCTCGAGCATTTGGTCCATAAAGGGCAGAGGGAAGTGGTCCTTTCTGGTGGCGTCATTCAATTTTCTATAATCAATACAAACACGCCACCCCGTCACTAACCGAGTTGGAATTAACTCGTTATCCTCGTTAGTGACCACCGTAATGCCACCCTTTTTAGGAACACAATGTATTGGGCTTACCCAGGGACTATCAGATATCGGGTAGATCAATCCAGCGTCAAGAAGTTTTAAGACCTCTTGTTTAATGACGTCATGGATTTTTGGATTAACCCTTCTTTGGTGTTGGACCGCGGGTTTGAAGTCATCCTCCATCAAGATTTTATGAGTACAAAACTCGGGGTTAATACCCTTAATATCTGAGAGTTTCCAAGCAATTGCTTGTTTATGTGACTTCAAGACCTTTATTAGCGCGGTCTTTTGATCTTTGCTCAAATCTCGAGCTATAATGACGGGTAATTTGTCATCACCCTCAAGGAATGCATACTCGAGATGAGGTGGTAAGTCCTTTAATTCCACCTCAGGAAATTCCTCAGTTTTCTCAACTGACTTGATTTCCTGTTTATGAAGCTTAACGGGAGGGAGTGGAGGAGAAGTGTCCTGATTTAACAACTTCTCAAGAAGAAGAATATCTCCCTCCAGATCAATCTCACTACAATCAATTCCCTCTGGAACTGATTCACTCTTGAGATACGCCTCGACCTCTTCCAGAAGAAAATCACTTCCCTCAAACGGAGTGAGAGAAGGGGAAGAGTCGGTAACTATAGGCTGAGAAGATGTGGAATCTCTGTCCACAGAATTATCGACATAACCAAGAAACTCTTGAGTGTACTCCTCCATTGCAAGATCAATAACATCGATTCGATTTACCGATTCGGCATCATAATTTGAGGAGTACCTTGAAGTTTGATCGAGGTTAAATGTAACAGCTTCATTACCTACACGCAGTGTGATTTCATGCTCAAATACATCTATAAGAGCATGGCCCGTCCTTAGGAATCCTCGACCAACAATAAGAGGAACCCGTGGATCAGCATCAAAATCAACTACAACAAAGTCAGCTGGAAATTGGAATTTCCCTACTTTTACAAACACGTCTTCGGCAATGCCTAGTGGACGGGAAATGGAACGATCTGCAAGCTCGAGTGTCATGCAAGTAGGGGTAAGATCCGGAAGAGAAAGTTTCTTCCATACTGAGTGAGGCATAAGGTTAATGCTTGCACCGAGATCGGCTAAGGCAAAGCATTCAACCATTCCTGGAAATACACAAGGTAGGAGAAATTTTCCAGGATCTCCAAGCTTAACGGGAAGCTTTTTCAAGATAACTGCAGAGCAGTTCTCATTAAGTGGAGTTCTTGCCATCTCAAACAGCTTTTCCTTGTTGCTTAACAAGTGTTTGATCGTTGATGCAAACTTGGGCATCAGAATGATAGCATCCGCAAAGCTAATATCAAAATGAAGTTCTTGGAATATTTGAAAGAACTTTTCCATTTGTTGACTCGCTTTCTCGCGGAGCTTTTGTTCATTTAAGCGTGATGGATAAGGAATAGAAGATTTGGATTTTTGGTTATCAACCGGGATGTCATGTGAATCAAAAACAACTCCAGGCTTAGACTTGGGTTTCGGGACCACTTGAGGTTGGACGTCATCGGTACCTCCGTTATCAGTAGGAAGTACCTTGTCCTTTGTCGCCTCATGTTCACGTTCCACTACCTTAGGAGAAGAAGAGGTAGGTGGAACAATTGGTCCTTCGTAGGAAACACCGCTTCTAGTAGTGATCGCTTTAGCATCGCCCCTCGGGTTAGCGATCGTGTTGCTCGGAAGTTTTCCTGAGCCCGAGGGTTGATCATTTAAAGACTTCTTTAATTCAGCGATTTGATTGATCAACAATCTGTTTGTCTCTTCTTGAGACTTCATGAATTGCTTTAGAAGCTCATCAGATGTTGATACTGGAGGAAGCAGAGGAAAATTTTGAGGCCGGATATTTTGATTATAACCTTGATGTTGGAAATTTCCCTGATTAGGATTCACATTTCCCTGAAATTGATTCCCTCGATTGAAATTGTTAAAGTTTCCTTGAGGTTGGAAACCTTGGTTTGGTCCAGGAAAGTAATTACCTTGGTTTTGATAACCTTGGTTTACTCTTGGTTGGTTTACATTCCGATTCTGCATGTTAGAATTCTGGTGAAAACCTGGTGGTGGTGGTTGATAGATGTTAGCTCGGTAGTTTGGTTCATTTTGAGGACGATATTGATTACCTCCTTGTTGTGAACTACCGGCTATAGCATTAGCCTCGAAATGAGTACCATCGGTGGCTGTACAGTTAAAGTATGGATGTGGACCACCACAAGTGATACAGACGTCGACTCTCTTTGTTTCAGCACGCACAGGTGTTTCTGTGAAAGTCACTTTCCGTGCACCGGAAGCAATCAAAGTCTGAATAGCATCCGTAAGTTTATCAATATTAGCATCGGTGCTAGATTGATTCGCGGAAGATGAAGAAGATGGTTTCGCACTAGCTTGAGTCTGATTAATTTTGTTTCTCGAAGTGCGGACTTGAGACTTGTTTTCAATGATTTGTAAGGCTTCCTTGGTTGTTTTGCTGAGAAAATTACCTCCCGCGGAGGCATTTAGAGAGTCTTGATCCGAAGGGTTTAGACCATTATAGAAAATGTCCATTTGTATTAACTCGGAAAAACCATGGTGTGGACACATACGAAGCAACTCTTTGAAACGGTCCCATGCCTCCCCGAATGGTTCATCAAATCTCTGAGTGAACCTCATAATCTCATTTTTGAGACTTGTGGTTCGGGATGGAGGATAGAACTCGTTAACAAATTTGTGACAAGATCTTCCCAAGTCTCAATGGAACGACGGGGTTGTTTCTCAAGCCATATCCGGGCTTGTCCCTCTAATGAGAATGGGAAGAGAAGAAGCTTAATTGCTTCAGTAGGGACATTTTTATATTTGATGGTTGATGCAATTTTGTTGAACCATCGAATGTGTGCATGAGGGTCGTCCCGCTCAAAACCAAAAAACTGGTGCTGAGTTACAAGGTTAAGTAACCCTGTTTTGAGTTCGAAGGTGTCAGCCACGATGGCTGGAAGTACAATAGCATCTCCGTAACCCTCGGTGGGTGCTTGGAGAAGCTCCTTCATCGGTTTATCTTCTGCCATTGTGACAGGGGATTGTGATGCTTGACGTTCCTCAGTCAAGGCTGATGGAGCTGAACGCCCTCTACGCCTACGTGGAATGTTTACAAGTTCTGAAAGTGGACTTGTAGAACTGGAGGAACGAGTGCGCATGCACTAAGATGACTTTAAGAATCCTAATGAAGGAATCCTAAGTTGGGGTGAGAAGATTATTTTTGGTTTTTTGTTTTAAAAAATTTACTTGAATAAATTCAAGTTTCACAGGAACTCAACCTAATAATCACAAATGAGTGGCTTCTTTGAAAAAGGTAGACCACTCACAGAGATACAAAGGATAGAGTTATATTATGTTGTGACTTATTATGGTTTACAACAGCCCTCCTTACACGGAAGACCGAGGATGTATATTTTATTTAGTTTTTGGTGAAATACTTGGTGACAAGTATTCCTTTTTCTTATATATATATATAAAAAGAAAAAGAAAATATTTTTGTATTTTATATTGTTTATGGAAGAAAAATATATGATATATATAAGGGGTATATACTATGGGTAAAAATTCAACAAACTGGTACGTCAAGAACCCGTAAAACGCAGCACACCTCCCCGGCAGCGGCGCCAAAAATTGATTGGTCCTAAAACAGTCAACTAATATTAACCAAGGATTTGGTCAACAAAAGTCAAACTATCAAAGACACAATGCAAAACCAAGGAGTATAGTTATTCCCGGGTCGTTAAAGTCCCAAGAGATGTGATATTCTGTGTAAAAACGAGTTTAGGATCACAATATGTTGAATAGAAAGAGGGATATATGAACAAAAATCGATCACTTTAAAGAAAGTTAAAATCTGTAAATTACAGCGACTTAAATGCAAATTAAACAAAATAAAAATAGAAAACTAAAATTAAAAATGATGATTAACTAAATTATAACAAAAATAAAAAGTAAATATTAATTATGATTATTAAAACTAAAACAAATTATCTAAAAATGAGAAAATAACTTAGGAAATGAAAATGAAATTCTAAAAATGTAAAATAACTTAGAAAATGATTAAAAACTTAAAAACTTATTTATCTAATTATTTATATAATTATTATTACTTAAAAACTATTTCTAATTACTTAAACAAATTAAATATACAACTAAATAGGAGATTATCCTAAAAAATTGCAAATTCAATTTCTAAAAGTCTATGTTAACTTAAAACAAATTTTAGAAAATTAAAACTATTTCTATAACTATTTAATTATTACTTATTAATTATTAACTATTTATTAATTATTATTAATATAATAAACTAAAAAGAAAATGAGAAAATGTTATGGAAAATAAACTAAAAACTTTAAAAAGTCTAAAAATATGTAAAACTTATTTTAGAACTCAAAATAAATTTATTATGCTAATTATATAATTACTATTAATTAATTACTAATTATTTATTAATTATCTAATTAATTAACTAAAATTACAAAAGCTATTATATGAACAGTGAAAATTGCAAATATAATTTTTACAGATTCTAATAAACTTATAAAACTTAGAAAAATTATAAAAAGTTATCCTAGATAATTATTTAATAAAAAAAACTATTTAATATATTTATTTTAACTAAACCTATTTAACTGTTTTTGATTTTTTATAAATATTAAATGAACACAGAAAAATCTAAAACTTTTTCTAAAATTACTCTAAGGTTACAGGAACTTAAGAAAAATATAAAAAAGTTAGGTTGTTAACAAAAATAAGCAAATGACTTAAGCTAATAAGACCTAATAAGCACTTATTCTATTTTTTTATTTCTTTTTGTGGATTTTCTTTTACAAAACTATTAAACTACTGTAATTATGAAAGTTTAATGAAGACAAAAACTTAAGAACTCAAAAATAAGCTGAAATGAGCTTATGAGCTTTCACAGTGAGCTTTTGGGCTCACAGTGGATGATATAAGCTCAAGTAAGCTTGGAACAAGCTTAATACTGAAAACCAAAAGTGAAATAATATGAAAACAAGTGAGATAGACTGAAAATGAGAAAATGGAACAATGGAATTCACTGAGAAGCTTGAAATAAGCTAATAAGCTATTCCACTTAACACTAACAACCAAACACTCCTTGCAGTCAAATGTTGGCTTAATTTAAGCTTATAGAATAAGCTCAAAAAGCCAAAATATGAACTGAAGTAGCAAGTAGGGTTGGTAGGCTTTCCAAAAAGCTAAAGCTCACCTTGTGGGGTCCACTGGTGAGCTTTTTAAGAGCTTATGAAATTGGCTTGATTTCACTGAATTGCTCAGTGGTTTGCAAAATGGGACAAGGTTAAAGCTAGTTGCAGCCCTATTAAATAAGCTAGAAATTGGAAAATAAGCACTGAGATAAGAAGTTGGGTTGCTTGGCTTCTCAAAGAACCAAGAATCACAAGCTAAGCTCAAGAAATGAGCTTTTGATGAGCTTGTGAAATTCACCACTTACACTGACTACTCAGTGTAATGGTTTGAGTTGTGCAGACATAATAAGCAATTTAAAGCAATACAAATAAGCTGAAATGGCAAATAAGCACTTAAATCAAGTAGTCAGCCACAAGGGCTTCTCAAATCAACAAATTGCACAGAGTTACAAGCTCTCAAGAAGCTTGTGCAAGCTTATGAAAATGAATACCACAACTGTGCACAGGGCACTTTTTCAGAAAAGTAGCAACAAAAAGCCTTAGAAAAAGCAGTGTAATAAGCAAACTAAAAATTATGAAAAATACTATTAAATAGACAAGCAACAAGACTACAATAACCCAAAAGCTCTTAAACCAAATCTCAATATTCAACCCACAAGCTAAATCCAAAGTTTATTCAAAAATAAATTTTGTGAACTTTTGACTTTTTATGAAAACTTAGAAAGTTGACTTATGTGAACTTTGATCTTGATTTAATGACTGATTATGATGTTTTAGACTATAATGAGACTGGATTAAGCAATCCTAACAACTTTAACACACATAATCATGGATTAGCAACATGAAAACTCAACACAGATTCATACAAATGAGATTAAAGGTGATTTTGACTTTTGCTCAAATGAGTTGTAGTTTTTATGGTCTAAGAGTTATATTTAGTCCTAAGTGAGCATGAGATAACCAAGAACAACAACACATATACACTGGATCATCAATAACTCAGCAAATCCAAACAACCTTGCAGACTTGTAAAAATGAGATTTTCAAAGCAACAAAGAGATTTAAACCACAAGATTGATTCTAAACTGCATAAGTACTTATAATAACCACAATTAAGCACATAAACAACATTTATAACAACAAGAACACAAGAATCTAAAATCTACTATTTTGGCAGTGAAAATGGATTTTCTAGCAACTATTAATTTTAGCAAACAAGACTACTATTTAAAGCACTAAACTAACATAAAAACACCAAATAAGCATAGAACAAGCAGATACAAACAGATTTAAGCACAAGAACAGTAAAATGCCAAATATGGTGAAACTGCTTACAACTTGCACTCTAGCTAGAAACCAAGAACAAGGACCTTAGAACAAATCCTATAGGCTTCCACAAGCCACTAAACCATGGCCATCCAAGATACACCATGCTCCAGCAATCTACAGTCTTCAACCTGCAACTTTTTATTTTTCATTGTATTTTCTTGATTTTCTTGTATTTTTGAGTTTTTGATACTACACTATATTTTATGGTTTCTAAAAGCTTTTAGAAGATTTCTAGGAGCTTATGTGAGCTTATTCAGTCCATATAACATTAACACAACCACAATTCAAGGTTATTAATCTTGAAAGGGACAATATCAAATCATAAACTGTAATGTAACATAAGTGATGAAATTAAAACTTGAAATATATTTAAGAACACTGAATTATGATAACAAAGTATTTGAAAGCTTTAAAGATACACTAGAATTTTGATTACAACTAATTCGACATAAGAAAACTAAAGTAAACTAGAGATATGAAAATGCTGCATCTCTCTCCTCTTTTATAGATCCTTTGAACTCCCACTACCACTCTGAACAAATCCCACCTCTAATCTAAGCCGTTGGATGAGCTTAAATCAATCTTGGCCTTTAAACTGATTTTGGCGCCAAATCTTGTACAGGTGGCTAGAGATTATTTGACCATAATTGTGATATACCAAAGTGTTTAGTGGACTAGTGGGACTGTTTCAAGCAAGTAATCATGAGTTTTTGTGGGATTATTTATTTAACGAAGGAATGGGGTGTTTTGGTGATAGTGGAGATGCAGAGCATTAATTGTGGGGGGCTATGGGGTGTAGGTAGGTTGAAGTGGTTGTTTAGGGGTGAGCTGGTGAAGGTGGAAGACAGGTGGTGGACTGGTGGAGATGGAGGACAGGTGGAGAAGAAGGTGGAGGAGGGAAAGGTGGAGGGGGTAACGTTTTATAAACGTTTTATTTTTAAACGTTTTGGGTTTGGGCTGGTTTTTGGGCCTGGGAAAGAAAAAAAAGAAAAAGGAAAGGGGTGTAGTGGGCTTGGGGGTGTTGGGTTATAATTGGGTTTGGGTTTTATAAATAAAAAGGGTCCGTTTGGTTTGGTAAATTCACAAGGACCAAATTTGTAATTTCTGGATTTTTGAGGGTAGGTTTTGACAACTTTCCAAAGTATTTCCAAGGGGTTAATCTTGCCATATGTGAATAGTATAAGGACCATAGTTGCCTTTTTCCCATTTTGAATATCCAAGGACCATTTCTGCCAACTTGTGAAACTTCAGGGACCAAACATGTAATTTCTCCAAACTCTTCACCCAAGGACTATTCCTGCCAAAGTTCAATAACACAAGGACCATATTTGATAATTTCTTTTAACTCCCAAGGGCTATTTTTGACATTTTTGCAAAGTTCAGGGACTAGTTTTGTAAACTTTTGAAAATTTTCATCTAAGGATCAATTGTGACAACTTTTGATTTTCTAAGGACTTTGGTAGACTTTTCCTTCAAAATAAATGCTTAGGGACTATTTTTGTAAAACTTAGAAAGTTGAGGGACTGAAACTGCCAATTTTGCAAACTTGCATGTTTTTCAACAATTTTTTGTATTTTTGCATCTAAGACATATAAAATACTCTTTTATAATATTTTTATCATTTTGATGCATTGTTAGGTGTTTTTGGATGTTTTTGGCAGTCTAAATAGTACAAAAATGATGAGTTTTTACACACTCATCAGGCAGAACAATATAAGCAACAGGATTATCAATTAAAACTAAGTGAATGGAAGTTAGGATGTAAGGTGTCTGAATTAGAAAAGATGACCAAAGAAAGAGATGCTTTGTTAGATAAACTTGCTAGTTGGAAAGAATCTGGTCTTACACATGCTAGTTTTTGTGAAAAACAAAGAAGAGCACATATTAAAACAGGACTAGGTTATGGTGTTGAGTATAGTAGTTCAGAAGAGAACCCAACTAGTGATAAGGAACAAGAAAGTTCAGAGGAACTCTCAACTAGTGAATTTGAAACTTGCTCAGAAGAAAACAGATCTAATAGTGAGGAACCCATTAGCCCAACACCTCCTGAATTTAAGAAAGATGAGGGGTATCATTCAGTTCCTCATGCCATTGGAAGTTTTCAACCACCTAGGAAAGATGTTTCTTGTTTTGGAGTAGACAATCTAGAGTTTAGGAATAAGCTTAAGGGTCAATCTAAATCAAGTTCATCTAAGGTAAAAGTTGAGATTCTTAAGAATGATGGGAATGCTAGGGAATCAGGGAATAACAACAATGATAAGAGATTTTCTAAAGTTTTTTCAAAACCAGCAGTATTTTCTCAAAGAACTGCTAGTCATTCAGCAGTTCCTTCACATACTACTTTTCAACATACTGCTAACTTTAGAAACTCTTTTCATAATTCACCTAGAGGTCATACTGGTCTTGGCTATAAACCTCAAAGAACAGGATTTGGGTCAATGAATCAAAAATTATGCTTTGTTTGTTATAGTCCTAATCACTTGATAAAAGATTGTAACTTACATTCAGATTACTTAAGTCAATACCCAAAGACTAAATCTGCTCAACATAGGCCAACAGAGACAAAACCAGTTTCACACAAACCAGTTTGGATTTATTCAAATAGGGTCAACCATAGTAATTTCAGAAAAACCTATAGGTACCCTCAACAGAAAAGATCTTTTTCCAAACAACCAGTACCTTCAGGTCACACTTCTCAAGGTACTTGTAAGCCAAAAACAGTATTCTCCCAAAGTACTGTTAGGAGATTTTCACCCAATCAAGGTACTGCTAATAAAAGGCCTTACAGAAGAGTCCCTAAACCACATACCTCAACACAAAAAGTTAAAACAATGTGGTTCAAGAAGGAAAGTACTGTTGGGGACCAACCAGTACTTTCAGAATGTATGGGTGGAAAGAAACATATTGCTGAAAAAGAAAGTTGTTTTTCTAACAAAGATCAAGTTTTAAAACATAAGAAAGTAATTGATCATGTTTACAAAAACAGTGAAAATTACATACTTAAAGATTTTAAGTATGTGACTCCACAAGGGGAACACAAGTCAGTAATGGCTTGGGTTCCTAAAAGAAACTAACTTTCTTATCATTGTGCAGGGCAACCCAGAAGAGGAGCTAAAGGATCATTTAATTGTTGATAGTGGTTGCTCTGGAAGCATGAAAGGAGAAAAGGAGATTCTGTCAGATTTTAAGCCATACTTTGGAGGAAAAGTTGCTTTTGGGGATGATGCTACTGGAGGAAGAATTACTGGAAAAGGAACTATCAAGACAGGAAAGATTGATTTTGAAAATGTTCGTTATGTGAAAGACCTCAAGTTCAATCTCTTATCAGTCTCTCAGATATGTGACAAGAAGTACCCTGTGTTGTTCACTGATACAGAGTGTCTTATTCTATCCCCGGAGTTTAAGTTTGAAGATGAAAAATTGGTGATTTTGAGGGCACCAAGACACAATGATGTGTATAGTATTGATATGAAGAATATTATCTCCTCTGAGAAAGCTACATGTTTGGTAGCAAAGGCAACACTTGAAGAAGCACATCTATGGCACAGAAGATTAGGTCATGTGAATTTCAAGAACATCAACAAGCTGGTCAAAGGCAACTTAGTTAGAGGTTTACCTTCCAAAACTTTCAAGACTGATCATTCATGTTTGGCTTGCAAGAAAGGTAAACAGCATAAAGCTTCATGTAAGAAGCTTGGGGAAAGAACAGTTAGAGAACCTTTGGAGTTGTTGCATATGGATTTATTTGGACCTGTTTCTGTTTCAAGCCTTAACAAGAAGAAGTACTGCTTAGTTGTGACAGATGATTGCAGTCGTTTTAGTTGGGTCTTTTTCTTGGGATTTAAAGATGAAACTTTTGATGCCATTCATGATTTAATAATATCCCTGGAAAATCAATTAAGACTCAAGGTTAGAGGTATTAGATGTGATAATGGGACTGAATTCAAGAACAAGCTTATGGATGATTTTTGTGCCAACAAAGGAATCAAGAGGGAGTTTAGCATTGCTAGAACTCCTCAGCAGAATGGAGTTGCAGAAAGGAAGAACAGAACCTTGATAGAAGCAGCAAGAACAATGCTTGCAGATTCTCTCTTACCTATTCAGTTTTGGGCTGAAGCAGTAAGTGCTGCTTGCTATATTTTGAATAGAGTTTCTATCACCAAACCTCAGATGAAGACACCCTATGAATTACTAACGGGCAGAAAACCTAGTATAAGCTTTATGAAGCCTTTTGGATGTCCTCTTACTATCCTTAATACCATTGATAATTTGGGAAAGTTTGATGGCAAGTCTGATGAAGGATATCTATTGGGTTATTCTACAAATAGTAAAGGTTTTCGAGTGTATAATAAGGTTACAAAGAAGGTTCAAGACTATCTCCATGTTGAATTCCTTGAAGATCAGAAAAACCAAAGAGGTAAAGGTCCTGATTGGATGTTTGACCTTGATGTATTGACTCCTTCAATGAACTATGTGCCTGCTAGGGAGGAGAATCAAGTTGCTCATTCAGAAGAAGAAGATTCCCAGTTCATAGTTCATGGTGTTAATGCAAGTTCTACAGATGTTCCAAATACAGAGTCTATTCCTATTAACAAGAAGCAAAGTACTGTTGATTCAACTCTCATAATCTCTGATGAAGATCAAGCCATTCAAGATGAACTCAATAGGATGCTTTTTCAAGAAACACTTGCAAAGTCCTATGAAGATGAACAAAGAAGAGCTTATGAAACAGAGAAGACAAAGGGAAAATCTAAAAATTCATCTGACAGTACTTTGGACAACAGCACTTTGGATCCCAGTACTTTGGATCAAAGTACTGCTGCTCCATTTGAAAGTACTTCTGGGGGGGTCAATTCAAACACTTGGACAAATACTGATGATTGGCCTGGTCAATCCATGCCTCATTTTGAAGAATCAGATGATGAGCTACAGGAAGATGGAATTTTCTCTCAACAAGGTCCTGATTTCACAAATTTGGAAGATGATCTTACTGTACCAACTACTCACACTTCAAGAGTACATAAGAATCAAAAGAGATGAAAGAGGTAATGTCATCAAGAACAAAGCAAGATTGGTTGCACAAGGATATAGACAAGAAGAATGAGTGGATTATGATGAAGTATTTGCTCCTGTAGCAAGAATTGAAGCAATCAGACTATTCCTTGCCTTTGCCTCTTATATGAGATTTCCAGTCTATCAAATGGATGTCAAGAGTGCCTTTCTTTATGGCAAGATTACATAAGAGGTTTATGTGAAACAACCTCCTGGTTTTGAAGATCCTGAACATCCAAACAAAGTCTACAAAGTTGT